>JBBPBX010006973.1:0-13260 GCA_038048925.1 Garcialebias charrua | reverse complement strand
TCGGGACTAAAGCAACCTTGAAAAGAGGCTGACTGCAAAACTTCTCCTGGAGTCGAAAGCTGTTGAAAAACTGTCGCTGCCCCCCCTCCCCCCAGAGGTCTCTGTGTGCATTCAGATGGAGCCGAGCTGAGCCCATCTGCAGACTGTGCTTATCTGAAATGATTACTCACAGACTATCTCCCTGCTATGCCACCAAAATGCAACATGTCTTTGTCTTTATCCGTGCTGAGCTGGTAGAGTTTTTTGACTTTATCATAGAATGTCCTAAGACAAAATGTGATAGATTCTTTTTTGAATACCAATGATTATCCGACTGTATGTTCCTTTTTTTCCATATCTGATTGTCTGGCGGCGCGATTTAATTATTGCTGCGGCTTTCCGTGCGTACGTCCCTCTTAGGATGGTGCGCGCGCCAATAGCACTGTTTTGTACCTCGGTGCAAATATGCCAATAAAGATATATTCTATTCTATAAGACTGAGCTGAATACAGCATCTCGGACTGAAGAAGTCTTTCAGACGAAAGGTTTCCACAGATTTTTTATTTATTTTTTTTATGTCCAGAGGACCAGACTTAGCTTTTTTAGATTTTTCTACATGGATATAAGGCATGCATCAGGGTACTTAGAAAGAAAACCAAATTCAAACTCAGAAGCCAAACGCTCGGTTGGAGTCTAAAGAAAAACAAAAACTGCATCAAGTAAAAACTGACCCAAACCACAAGAATAAGAATCTTCCGTTACATTATCATAAAATAAAGAATGTAAAACGTTAGAAACAAATTAAAAAGTAGTAATAAGTAACTGCATCAGTAACGAGATCAAATTCTGCTAATCAATACTGACTTTTGACGTCATGATCAGATTGTTTCTAAGTATAGCTGTGTATTGGGGCAAACACTTTAAATCTCAGAGCTGAAGGTCAACATAAACTTTATGGCCATTACATCAATAAACAAGCTTTAACAATTAAATACTAAACTTAAATGAATGTCAGTTATATAAAGATTAGAACTTGCACATTTGCTTAAAAACTGAATTGTGAAGAGTGGTTGGTCCTTTTCAATTTAGCTGCTGGTTCATTAAAAAAAAAGAAAGAAAGAAAAAACTACAAGTTGTCAGTTTGATCACTTTACAGATGTTTATCCATCAATTACAACTTGATCGTTGTGATGAATACAGAATTAGTTTTAATTACTATTAGCAGTGCTGGGCAGCGCTAATCCAAAAATTAGTTCCGCTATTTCTAAAGCACTTATTAATTTATTTAGGTCCGCAATTTCAAAAGCACTTATGTATTAGCAATGCTAGTGCTGGTGAAGATTCTCAGTCGTCCAGGACATGATAAAATCAAAAAGGCGTTCAATACAAGATCAACTGGACTTTATTTGTTGCAGAAAACGTTTCGACTCCTATCCAGGAGGCTTTTTCAATTCAATTCACTGAAAACAAACTGTGAGAGTTTGGAGTTATAACAGAACCACGCACCATCATATGTAAATTGCAAGCTGAGGTAACACATACATGTAAATTGACAGATCACACCTTAACAGTAGGGGGTTCCCTTGAGGTCTCTGACAGAAGACCCAACACTGTATGTAAATTGACAAAAAAAAACACCTCCCAACTAGGGCTGGACGATATGGCCAAAATTTTTATCACGATATAGTTCTTAATTTCGGTCGATAACGATATAATTCGATATCGATATAAACAATACAAAAGCCTAAAAAAAACTATAAACTATACAAATAAATTAATGTTCTCCTTGTATTTGTATTTAGCCTCCAAAAAGATGGAAATCACCATCAAATAAACATAAACTTCTCAACCCAATAATTCTCAGTCCCATCAAATAAACATAAACTTCTCAACCCAATAATTCTCAGTCGGGTCATCTGGACACTTTCTTTTTTATAGAAACGTTTCACCCTCCATCCTCCATCCAATTTCTATAAAAAGAAACTGTCCAGATGACCCGACTGAAAATTATTGGATTTGGTACGTGGATTATTGAGCATGAACTTTCTTGCCATAAAATTCTCAACTGTGTCAATATTAATAGTTTTAACTTTAAACATCTTTAAAATTTACAGCATTGAAATTCATAGTTAATTAAATAAAACTTTTGGGTGTTGTTATTTATAAGAAGCTGACATAGAAATCTCATGGAAATTACTTAAGAATAAAAATAACAAAATCAATTGCATTTCTGTATAAAGTAAAATAGTTTTTCATCATCATCATCAGCAACTTTATTTGTAAAGCGCTTTAACACAGCCACAGCTGAAACAAAGCGCTGACCACCAAACTAATACACAGTGAACTAAAATTTCACTTTAAAATACAATAAAACGACAAGTTAAACAGATAAAATCAATAAACATGAAGTAAAATCAAGTCTCAGTTGGGTTGAAGGCCAATGAGTATAGATGCGTTTTTAAACGTGTTTTAAAAATGGACAGTGAGGGAGCTTGTCGAATGTGTAAAGGCAGAGCATTCCATAACTCGGGGCCACCAACAGAGAAGGCCCTGTCTCCTCGAAGCTTCCTCTTACTCCGTGGAATGACCAGGAGCAGCTGGTCAGCAGACCTGAGTGACCGGGATGGAGTGTAATGGTGTAGAAGCTCTGCCAAATAAGGGGGGGCAAGGTTGTTTAAAACCTTAAAAACAAACAAGAGAATTTTAAAATGAACTCTAAAATACACGGGCAGCCAGTGGAGAGAAGCCAGGACAGGTGTGATGTGCTCTCTTTTACGTGTTCCGGTTAAAAGACGTGCAGCAGCATTTTGCACCAGCTGCAGACGTGCAAGTGAGGACTGGCTGACTCCAAGATAAAGAGAATTACAGTAATCCAGCCGTGAGGAAATGAAGGCATGAATTACTGTTTCTAACTGTTGCCGTGAGAGAATAGATTTTACCTTTGCTATTTTTTGAATGACAAAGTTTTGAATATATTGAATAATGTAATGATTGTTCCATATTTAATCTGTTGTATTGAAGTTTGGGGAAAAGCATGTAAAACTATTACAAACCCTGTTTTTTTGTTTTGTTTTTAAAGAGCTATAAGAATTATTAGTAGGAAGTGCTATGGTCACCCAACAAATATTTCATCAGTTTAAATTATTAAAATTTTATGATTTGGTTGAACATAGTATTTTACAAGTCATGTATAAAACTGAAAAAAAATTACCCCCCAAATATTCAATTAAAATTTGTTTAAAGTTATTAAACCCTGAAGGGAATGTAAATGTTTGTAAAACCTCCATTTAGGACTAGTTTGAAGGAGCTGAGTTGTAAATCAGGAAACAGGATTGTGTTGACTTGATATCACCATAAACATTTCTAAAACTATTTATATGTTTTAAAATATGATTAAATCAAAGTTGTTGGGAAGGTGTGGTGCAGGTGAAGTGAAGGTTGTTGTTTGTTTGTAGTTATTTTGTATTTTTTAAACAAGGGGCAGATATTAAAACACTACAGGTAGTCCCCGATTTACGAGCGCTCTGATCTGCGAGGTTCCAGACTTACGAGCTGCACATTTTTGGAAAAAACGAAAAAAATACTGAGTTTTCATGTGTTTTTTCACTTCAGTTAGCAAGTTAAGCATATAAACACACGTTTCCGATCATTTTTATGCACTCAAAAGTAGTTTTTAGATGAAAATAGAGTGTTTTTAGGTGCGCTAGCGAAAACCGTTCCAATTTACGAGCGGATTTCCGGATTTACGAGCGAAATGGCGGCCGTTCCAAATTACGAGATTTCCGGTTTACGAGCGCCTCGTTGTGACGGATCTCGCTCGTAAATCGGGGACTACCTGTATTTTCGTCTTTCTGCACATTTTCATTCAGTGTTTTTTCTTCTTCTGATGAATTTGTTTTATTTTGAATAAAAAAAACATGCAGCTTTGGGGCTGTTTGTTTACGTCGTAGTTTCAGGGACACGTTGGCTCAAACTTTATTGTTCTTCATCTTCTGACTCTCATCATATTCTATCGAGTGGAAACTCTTCAGATTAAACAAGTTAGAATAGATGTTCCCACCGCTAGTTAGAACGACTTTGTCACGTTTTGCAAAATAAAGAAACCGAGTAAGACTCGCTGCAGATGAGACCTGCAGTTTAACAAAACCGAACTACGTCCACACCTACGAATTAGTCTTTCCTCTCATCAGTGATGTCGTCTGCTTTCTCTTCGCTTGTGAAACTTTGTTCAGTCACATTCTGACGGTCATGAGCACTCGTTTGACTCGTTTTGAAGCGAAAACTTAACGCGCTTTGGAGACTAGCTTAGCTTTTAGCCTGCTACCGCTAACGCCTGCTGCTGGACTGAGCGCTGCGTAACAACGACGTCACCACGCACGTTTTGTGTCACAGCTTTTTCTGTCCGGGCGGGTTGTTGAAGCAGCCGCTCCAACCCGAACAGAAACAGAAAAACGTCAGTGAAACGTTGTAAAATCCTATCGAAATATCGAAAATATGCTTAAACTTCATATCATCGTTACTGAATAAAAGTATATCGCGATATTTATCGTTATTGAATTATCATCCAGCACTACTCCCAACCAACAACAGAGGCTTCTCAAAGAAGTTTGTTAGTCTAATTTACAGACAAGACACCTCTGCTCCCATCCGGTGTAAAACGTTTCGGAATCAATTCCAAAACTGAGTTATAAGTCTTGGAAAGTTGAAATCTCAGACCTCCTCCTCTGTTAAGAGAATATGATGGTGCGTGGTTTTGTTAGAACTCCAAACTCTGTTTGTTTTCAGTGAATTGAATTGAAAAAGCCTCCTGGATAGGAGTCAAAACGTTTTCTGCAACAAATAAAGTCCAGTTGATCTTGTATTGAACACCTTTTTGATTTTAGCAATGCTAGCGGACGCCAATGTTAACACGCTAACCGCCATTTTGAAGAGGGCAAATGGCGAACTACTTTTTTAAATCAAGCAGATTTGACCATTTGAACCGGTTAAGCTCAGAAAAACCTTGTGCTATAAAGTCAGCTAAGAAATATATTTTTTCTCAGCAAAGAAATAATTGTTTTTACCGTGTTTTCTTGGAAAGTCCTTAGCTTCTGTGGCCGTCGCGGCCGCCATTTTGAAGAGGGCAAATGGCGAACTACTTTTTTTAATCCAGACGCGTCGCGTAGGCCGCTGAGAAACATCCATAAGTTCACCCTCCATGTTAAAAACTCTTCGTCTGACTCTTCGAAAACAAGCAATAAGGCTGCAGAGTAACACACTGGCTGCTAACTGCACTCTCTCTAGCCAAGAGACTGAGGGGGACGCTTTTTTGTCACGGACCACATCCGGCGCTGACAGGATATGGTCTGTTAGCAGTCGTCCGGTTGATTTAAGAGCCCGTAAATAAGTTTTTTCGTTTTTACTGATAGATAATTAGTTATTAGCGGTACTGCATTTTAAATAAAAATAGCGCAAATCCGCTTATGAATTATAAAAGTTAGTCAATCCGCTGTAAAGCTAACAAATTGTTTAGGTCCGCTGTAAGCGGATTAGCGCTTTAGCGCTCCCTAGCGGTCTGGCGCCCACCTTTGACTATTAGTAACAATAGGAAAGTAATGAACACTCACTAAACTGTTTTTTAAACTTTAAATGGGATTACTTGATTCCTTAGATAGAGAACTTTACTAATTGGCTTTTCTATGTACAGTATTTTCTGGTGTATAGGTCGCACCATCCAATTATTACCAATAGATAGGTCACACCAGTGTATAGGTCGCACCTACGTTTAGCTCTGCTGCAAATGTCTGCCACAGGAGCCAGTGGCGGTTCTAGACCAGTTGTACTGGTGGGGCCTAGCTGGGGCCAGAGGTTTTGTCAGAGGGGCACGTTCATCTCGGAGAAAAAGACAGATTCGAAATCTTACTTGACTCTTATTTTTTAAAGCAGTGATTAACCATTGTAACCAAAGAAAATAGTTTAAAAAATCAAATGAGAAAAATATAAAACATTTTACACAGTATTTGTATTGACTGAATAAAATATATTAATAAGCAAATAAAATGATAATGAAAATAACTGTTAGGTGAAGTCTTGGTTCAGTTTCTCAGTCCAAAATTATATACAGGTAACAACATTGGCTGCCCTACTATCACAGCAACTGTATTCTGCGATTTTGATGAATACAAAATCGCAGAATTTCATGATTTCTGGCATCATGATTTCTGGCAAACCGATCAACAAATGAGTGACTCATTTGTTGATCGGTTTGCCAGAAATTATCAAATTATGTTTGTATTCTGCATCTGTCTGTTAGCAAAATATCTTATGAACAACTGAACAGATTTTGATTAAACTTTCAAGAAATAATCACTGAATGGCTCTCTACGACTGGTTGACTTTTAAAGTACATCCAATTCAAAATGGCTGCCACAGCTAACTGAACAACACAAAATTGACTACAACTCAGTCAATTTGACAAAAAATTGAGATAAAATTTGGTGTGGTAGTAGCTGAGACTCATTCCCAAAGCATAAGCAAAGGACTTTTAGAATGCATAAGATCTTTCTTTAAAATTATAGCGTTATTTATTTAGAATCAATGGTGTTGGTCTGTTAGCAAAATATCTCATGACCCTCTGGACAGATTTTGAAAAATCTTTCAAGAAATAATAAACGGATGTTTCTTTACTGATGATTAACTTTTGAGTACAATTGAATTGAAGATGGCTGCAGCAGGCAATTGAAATAAGCCAACTCAAAAATGGTTATAATTCAGTTAATTTTACAGATATGGAGTTAAGTGATTGTTTAAAGTTATTTTATATATTCTTTTAAATAATGGGGTGATATAAGATTTTTTTCTTCTTTCTGCACTCTTTTCATTCAATGTTTTATTTTTGATGAATTTGTTTTATTTTGTCTCTTTTAAATGAATGAATAAATAAATTAAATATTAAATAGCTTTACATCTGCTAAGTTCATGGCATAAACCAACACAGACATGTTCCTGTTTTTAGTGTTTACATGGCTTTATATTGTAGCTGTTATGATATGATGCGGCAGCCACGGAGCTCCATGGGGAAGCTGACAGCAGCTGCCCAGAAACAGAGCGCCATTCCCGGCATGACAAAGAAAAACACACCGTTGAAGCCCCTGAGCTCGAATGTCCAACATAAAACTAACTTGACCACGGTTTAATGTGGTGCTATGGCTCTGCAGACATTGAACGTTGCTGTCTTGCAGTGTTTAAATACTTCCACACAGCGGACACATGTTACAGGTAGTCCCCGATTTACGAGCGAGATCCGTTACAACGAGGCGCTCGTAAACCGGAAATCTCGTAATTTGGAACGGCCGCCATTTCGCTCGTAAATCCGGAAATCCGCTCGTAAATTGGAACGGTTTTCGCTAGCGCACCTAAAAACACTCTATTTTCATCTAAAAACTACTTTTGAGTGCATAAAAATGATCGGAAACGTGTGTTTATATGCTTAACTAGCTAACTGAAGTGAAAAAACACATGAAAACTCAGTATTTTTTTCGTTTTTTCCAAAAATGTGCAGCTCGTAAGTCTGGAACCTCGCAGATCAGAGCGCTCGTAAATCGGGGACTACCTGTACTTTGTTACGATGAAAAGTCGGCTAGCTGTTAGCTAAGATGCTACTCACCAGTGTTATCAGATCTTGCGACAGAAACAAGTGTCCAGCTCCATGTAAACAATCCATAAACAAACGACCCGCTTTTTCAAAACGATGCCAAAACAAACCCAACAGAGTACTCAGTCAGCCTCTCACGCTTGTAGCTGCCTGCAAACTATGAACTGGATTTCCTGAATGTGAGGCGGGTCTTGTTACTCTGGGTTCATGAGACACGCCTCCGTTCAGGAAATCCATTCCATAGTTTGAAGTAAGGCTGCACGATTAATCGCATTTGCGATTATCTCGCGATATGTTAAAACGCGATTCACTAATCGCACGGGCTGCGATTTGACTGGTCACGCTTCTCTGCATCACACCGGTCTGGCGCGCGCAGCTCTGAGCGAAGCAAAACAGAGAGAGAGCAGGGAGGAGGAGACCGTGCGTTCCAACACTGTTGCTTCAGGCTTGACTGAAGTCATAAAAGTTATAAATTCAGGTAAGTTAGCTCATTTAAACGTGTATCTGAGAGCGCAAGCTGGTCACGTGACTTGGTAGTGAGCCGGTTTGGCCGCGCGCAGCTATGAGGAGCAAAACAGAGAGAGAGCAGGGATGGAGCAGACCGTGCGCTCCAATACTCTTGCTCCAGGCTCGACTGAAGTCATAAAAGTTATAAATTCAGGTAAGTTAGCTCATTTAAACGTGTATCTGAGCTTAGACGCTGAGACACCGAGACTGCGGGAGATAAACAAAGCGCGAGCTGGTCATGTGACCGGGTCTGTTTTGCAAGCTTCTGCGTGAAAAAGCGCATTAATTATCTGATTAAAAAAAAAACAGTTGTGTCGTTAGTGATATGAATTAATACAGAACCAGTAAAAATAATCGCATTTTAAATCGCAATCGCAATTTATAGAAAAAAAATCGCAATTAGATTTTCCAAAATCGTTCAGCCCTAGTTTGAAGCCAACGTGCATCATGGATCAGAAAATATCGGCAGGTTGGATCAAAAATCTGATACGTAAATTATGCTGGTATCGGATGGTTTCCGCTTCTTGCTCAGAGGGCGGGCCAGAGGGAGGGCCAGGCTCCGTGATACACGGGCACCGGCCCGTGTGGGCCCGTGTCCAGAACCGCCACAGACAGGAGCGCACAGCAAGGCTTTTAAGAAGATTAACACTTCAAAACAATTATTTGTTTGATAAAAATTATAGCAAATATGTGTCTGAGCTGAACTTTTCCTTAATAAATGAACGTAATTGTGAAATGAGCTGGATTTAAAAATTTGTTTCGCCGAAAGTGATAACAAGCCATATATAGGTCGCACTGGTGTATAGGTTGCAGACCTTGAAAAAAAACATAAAAAGGTATGACCTATACACTGGAAAATACGGTATGTGGATGCTCCTGTAAAGTGTCCTGAGACAACGTTGTTGTGATTTGGTGCCATATGAATAAACTGAATTGAAATTGAATCAATTAATTAGCATTACTTAATTGGTAAACAAAATGATCAGAAGTACCTTATTAACAACCGTTTAGCTCGTTTCCATTTTCTTGTATTTTTTAGTGAAACATTTCTTCCCTGCAGCAAATAAACTCATTTAAGCAGATAAAGAAGCTTTTATGAGCAGAGCGACATGGACACGGGGAGTGTCTCAGGGCTCCAATGTAACTTTCACGTGTTTGTTTTTCCATCTGCAGCTCTGACCAGTTCAGGTCCAACACATTAGTTAGTGTAACAGAATATGATGGAGGGGGTTGAGTCAGGGGAGAACAAAAGGTAGGAAAATCTCTGGTTTTGTGCTTTACAGTCACGTGCTTTATTCCAGCAGTAGTCAACAAGTTGGGTTTATTTAGTAATACAGTAATATAACCAACCCTACCCCCTCAACCCCCTGTGCCATTTCTCAAATACAAAACATTTGAAAATGAAAATGTTCAAACACAAATGCTGTGCATCAATAACCGAGGCAGAAACTCTGAACTCTTTCAGGCTGCCTTTTGTCTCCCCCTCTCCTCCCCCTCTGGGTGTGTCTGAGAGGCTCACCTATTTTCTAACTACAGTACTGTAGTTTCTCTGCAGCAGCACACCTTTGAGCCACCTGCTGGGTCCAAAAACAGAAACCCTCACCTGCAACGTCCTACCATTGGATGAGGCCGAGAACATGGGCGCTGCATAATGAGAAACATTTACTAAATTTAACACCGAGGCAGAATTTTAAACACCAAAAAGGGTGAAGAACTAAAAAGATACAAGAACTTAACATGCAGTTAATGAGCAGCTGCTTTAATAGTCCGCTGCCTGAGGCAAAAAGACGATTTATGTTTTTGTTATGCATGTCTGTTAGCAAAATAGCTCATGAAACACTGGATGGATTTTAACGAAACTCTCAGACATAATTACCTGGGAAAACATCTACAAGTGATTAAAGTTTAGAGTCAACAGCTTTCAAGATGGCTGCCACAGCTAAGCAACTGTAGGAAACACAAACATGGCTATCAATCATTTTTACTACTACCGATCTAAAACTTGATGTGGAAGTAGCCGAGAGTAATCCCCAACTCAGATTTTCTCCTATCATGATCCAGCAGATTGGCTCACCCATCTATAAAGATCAAGGTCTGTAATAAATTAACATACTGTATGTTCACATGTAACAAATTCACTGCAGCTGTGAGAGATGCAGAAGCCGATACGTCACCACCGCATCGCACAGAAACTTTTAAATACAGTATAGTTATTTGAAGGAAGTAGAGAGCATTCACATTATTATGATTAAAAAGTCCTTTTTTTTTTCAAAGTCAAAGTCAACTTTATTGTCAGAACTGCAATATGTACAGGACATACACAGGATTGAAATTGCATTTCTCTCTCAGTCCCTCGGTGCAACAGTAACCATTTAAACACTAAACAATTAATAAACAAGCATAAAATGAAATAATAAAAGTTTAGTACTGTCCTGAGTTTTTTGCATAGTAGTTTTTCATAGTAGTATGAAAGTATAAAAAGTTTCACCAACAGCAAAAATGAAATGGAGTGTAATACTGTCCCGAAGTATAAAGTATAAAAAGTATATCTATAAAATAAATGAAGGTCCATGAATTTATGGACTTTCTTGTTGCTGCCATTACTTGAACATTAAAACCTGAATGATTGATATTATTGGCAAATTCTAAGATGTCTCAACACACCTAAAACAAAAAATATATACTTTTTTTTTATACCATAAGATTGTGGCAATGTTCTATGAGAAGCGAGTAAAGCTGCACTTTGTAACTAAATCAAAGTTATAAAACCATTAATTTTTTGTGGTTTTAAATACACCATTTATATTATTATGATTTCATGCTGTTATTAAATACAAATATTCATTTGAATCTTTTAAGTTTGAATTACTCCTGCAAAAATTGTTATAACTGTCCATTTTTCATCATGAGATTACAGTTTTGGAGTTTGAAACTCTCATGAATAGCGGCGGGCGATATGCATTCCTTCCTTTTTCTGACATTGTGCAAGCTAAAAATCAGCAACCCTCCCTCGGAAGACAAACTACGGTAGTCATAATTTATTACACGGCAGGGCCAGCCCAAGGCATAAGCAAACTAAGCGGCTGCTTAGGGCCCCAGGGCCACTAGGGGGCCCCCTAAGTGCAACAGATTTTTTTTTTTTTTGGTAATGATTTCCATGTGATTCTATTTAATCTTTTAAGTTCAGCTTTTGCAAATAGTTAACTTACATTTACATAGTTTTAAGAACTAATTATTCAACTTTAAATGTCTGTTTAAACCATTTTACGTGGTTTCATTGTTCATTTACATTATTTAAGTATTTCCTTGATATTTTTATTTTCTTTTGTCTGTTTTTGCACAATTTAATTACTTTGTAATTTTTATGCATCCAAGTTATTTTATCTGTTGTTTGTTGTTAATCTTGTGCTCCAAATTATTTTTGAACATTACTGTTGCAGTTCTTTGGAACCAAAGTTAACAAACCAGATGACATTTTTGCAGTAAAATACATTGTATACTGATGTTTTTTTTCTTTAGTTACTTTTAGTACCAAAATACACAAAGGATAATGTAACCAGGGCTGTCAGAGTTGCAATGGGTTTATGTTAGGTCAGTGAATGATCTGATCATCTGACTGTTGATTGCAGTAATCCACATTATTAGCAAAAATAGAGGGCCCCAAACCAAATTTCGCTTAGGGCCCCATGGAGGCTTGGGCCGGCCGTGTTACACGGAATAGAAAACACGTCATGAAAAATCCTGCAGCAAGCATCTAATTACAGAAGTTTAGCTAAATTAAACTCTGACATGTGAACAATCTTAGTAGGTGATCAGATAAAACAGGTAGAAACACAATCAGCAGGTTGTGGGTTTAACTCCGCAGCGAGATAAAAATCACCAGCTGGCGTCTATCAGTCCTGTGAGACCTTCACATACATCATCTGCACATTTCACCCATACATTGCCACCGTCAAGTCTTCCACCAACCACCGCGGCCTCCTGAACCTTGCCCTTACTCCGTTACCGTGGCGATGTGGGGGGAGCCACTTGAGGCCTGCACCTGAGGGCTAATTGCTGCGTCTCCACAGCAGCAAAGGTAAACAATGTGCCGACGGAGTAACGCACCGCCATGGTGATAAACTACGAGCGGCTCTCAGGAGTCGGAAAAGTTCACCAGAACGATTTGTTGAGAGGAAATCTGACGAAGCAGGAGGAAAAAGGAGCAGACGGAGCTGACCACAACACGGACACAAGTCTGATTTAAAACAAATTTAATTGGGTATAAATACAGTACTAGTTTATTAACAGATTGTCTCTTTTTAATGCCGTCAGTGTGTCAACTGTGCAGAAAGTTAGAGCATGTTTTTATTGTTTAAACGCCACCAAAGCAGAAAATAAAACTTCTTCAATCTTATCTTAATCTAAAAAAACAAGACGAAAGTCATTTTATTTTAACAATTGGACTTTAAATCAATGAAGTTATAAATTATCTTAAATACAATCCCAACTAGCTCTAATGTAGTTTTGGGGGATTTTATTCTTCATACACTTGATGCTTTATTATTTTTTAAACATTCTTTTGTTTTTGACCGCTCTTGCAAAAACAAATCAGGTATATAAAAAAAAGGTTTATTCCCTTTGGTTTTTTTATGAAGCAGCGGACAAATGTTACCTGGAGAAAACAATCATTGGATGGACGTCAACAGCTGATTTACTTTAGGAGTTAACTCAACATAAAATGGCCGCCACAGCCAAGCACAAAAATTGATAAAACTCTAGTCAGTTTCTAGATAATAACCTAAAATTTGAAGGTAGCTTTGGGGTTAGTACCACAATTTCAAAGTTAGGAAGTTCTCTAAAATGTAAATAAATAAAATTAATTTGACAATTTGTAAATCTCAAACTCGTAATTTAATTCCAATGGAACAGTTTTCAAATTTAAAAACTAAGTAATAAAACTATGTAATTCTGAATTTTACGGCAGCAACACATCTGCCATAAAATTAAAACGACACATTAGCAACACTCAACGTTCTCCGTACTGAAGAGGAGCGAGACCATCCAGCCTACTGTTAGCACGCAGTTCAAAAACCTGCCTCTCTGATGGTATGGGGGTGCATCACTGCCTCTGACATGAGCAGCTTACACATCTGGAATGA
>JBBPBX010006972.1:45795-66671 GCA_038048925.1 Garcialebias charrua | reverse complement strand
CTGGAAAAACGTGAAGTAATGAAGCCGAGCTGCAGAACAGACAAACTTTGAGACGACAGAATATTTTTTGTAGATTTTTTTTCTTTTTTTTTCTTCAGTAAAGTAACTTTAGACTGACTTTTACCCAAAGTGATTCGGGGGAATTACGGCCTAAAATAAAAGTGTCAGAAAAGAAACAAAAAGCTGCACTGCTGTCTCTTAAAACAATTAAAATAAATATATAAATTCTGAACTCTTTTTGTAAAGTCTTAATTAAAAAGTTAGAACCTGTTTTCAGGAATATTTTCTATCATTAACCTGCAGGAGCTTTAATACATTTTTATAAAACTGGTAAAATCAAGTCAAATATTCAAAATCAAAATTGTAGCATGAATGGTCAAATCTTGAAGTGCCTCTGTCCACTGTTTTAAAAAATTTTTTTTATAATTAATTTGGTAAATATGCCAAAGTGCTAAATCAAGTTCCACAGTACAACAAACAATTAATCCACATTTTTAAAACTTTTTTAAAACTACAAATGAACCATGAAGCGCAGCCTGGAGAGAACTGCTGCCGGTGTTCCAGACTTTAGTGTGGTTTGTGTGACGATCTCTCAGTCCTCCCTGTCAGAATAACATTTGTAACATGCAGCATTGAATGCCATGACTGAGTGTGTGACCGACTATAAACTTCTGTGTAAACAACACCGTCCCCACCAGAACAGTAGGTGCTTCCCCAGTAACAAACCCTGGATCCCCACTGACCTGAAGGAACTGCTAAACCAGAAAAAATACCCTTCAGGGGGGGAGACAGAATTATTGAGCAGTACACAGAAGCAATGAAAATTAAAGAAACAGCAAGGAGGTGTACAAGAAGAAGCTGGAGAGCAAGGTCCAGCAGAACAATATCAGAGAGCATGCATCAGGGTAATATCAGAGAGGTGTGGTCAGGGATGAAAAAGATCACTCAAGCAGAAGGAGGATCAGAAGGATGGAAGCCTGGACAGAACCAATGAACTGAACACATAGGTTCAGTTCAGGAACAAGCTCATCCTCCTCTCTTGTCTCAAGCCAAACCAACTGGACTTTTATTTGTTTAACAAGACTGACTTTATTTAAGAAATAAAGTCCAGTTGATCTTGTATTGAACGCCTTTTTGATTTTATCATGTCCTGGACGACTGAGAATCTTCACCAGCTCAATCATGGACTCTTCTTCTACATGTGGAAAACCTGCTGCCTTGTTCCAGGGCCAAATAAACCTCACCCATCAGTCCTCAATAACTATAGACCCTGACATCCCACATCATAGGTCTTAGAGAGACTCTTGTTGGTCCACCTGACCAAACAAGCACATATCAGGACCCACTGCAGTTTGCTTATTGGCGTGGCCTTGGAGTTGAAGATGCCATCATACACCTGCTTCAACAAACTCACTGTCATCTAGAAAAGGCAGATGGCACTGTGAGAGTCATGTTCTTTGATTTATCCAGTGCATTTAACACAATCCAGCCTGATTTGTTTTGTCAGAAACTCCAGAAGACTTAGGTGGAGGCCTCAACAATCACCTGGATCAACCTGACAAACAGACCGCAGTTTGTGAGACTGAAGGGCTGTGTGTCTAACCAGGTGGTCAATAGCTCAGGAGCACCACAGGGGACTGTATTCTCACCATTCCTTTTCACTCTGTACACCTCAAATTTCCAGTACAAAACAGACTCCTGTCATGTGCAGAAATACAGTATTCAGATGACTGCAGTGGTCTGGTGTATCAGAGATGGACAAGAAGCTGAGTACCGGTACAGGGAACTGGTGGACCGCTTTGTGGCATGTGGCAAGAGGTTTTCCCTTGTTTTAAACACTTGGTTCTCAACCTTTTTAACAGTAGTTTGTTATCTGGAGTAGTCCCTGCTAATTTTAAACCCGCTGTTGTGCAGCCCCTATTAAAAAACCCTGGTCTTGATCACTGTGTTGGGGAATTTTAGGCCCATAAGCTTTCCCTCCTGTCAAAAATCTTGGAAAAAATTGTTTATGCTCAGTTAAAATCCTTCCTGGATGAATAACATCATGGATGTGTTCAATATAGTATTGAGTTCAAGATGGCTTCCGCGTGCGGACGTACTGAGGAACGCTCAGCACCGCGGGAGTCATACGAATCATAAAAACTAAAGCAGATCAATTTGAAAAACACTTCTTTCAGCGGGGTTGTCACTTCTTTTGCTAGTCCTGAGGACGGCTGAAGCCGGGAGGAGCTGAAGGAGAGATGGTGCTTCTGCTACCATTGTTAGCCCTGTCGGGGGCTAGTGCCGGGAGGCTCGTTTTTTCCTTGTCCGGAGTCGGTCTGTGGTTGGAGGGCTGGAAGCGTCTGGAATCATGGTGGGGACAAATTCTTTGTGGTCGGTGGTGGATGGACGTCGGCTCTTCGCCTGTTGAGTACAGGAGCTAACAAGCTAACGTCTGCGACTAGGTTTTGGGTGTGGAGGCGTTTCTTGGCGGATGATGACGTGGAAGGGCTGGTGACCTAGATTGCTGGAGTGACGTAACTTGTCTGTTTTTGACCCGCAGGAGCGGCTAGGAGACTGGAAGCGGACGTAGCCTAAGGTCTGTTTCATTCTTTCCAGCTGACATTAAGTGGAATATTATATAAAAATGGCAGGAAAATCTAGACGTGAAAAACAAGCTCTGAGTGAACATAACCCTGATGAACTCGATAAAATTATCCCTGAACTTGATCAGAAATCAAGCAACTGAAATCACAAATAAGTCTGAAAGATAAAAAAAATTCAGATCTAGAACGAAAAATTGACGATTTGGAACAATACACAAGACAGAAAAATCTGGTAATTACTGGCTTGGAAATAAAAACTAGATTGTACTCTAAAGTCACAAAAAATGAAGGAATAACGGAGGATTCATCACCTCAAGAGCAGAAGACTCTGGAAGACCAGCTGGTGTCCTTTCTACAGGACAAGGACATTGATATTGACTATGAGGACATTTCAATGTGTCATACATTACCCAGTAAAACTGGAAATCTTAAACCAGTAGTTGTTGTAGGTTCATCAGTAGGAAAATAAAAAATAAAATAATCATGCAGGCAAAAAAATTAAGAGGAACAAGAATTTACATAAATGAACACTTAACAAAAAGAAATGGTATTATTGCAAAGGAAGCCAGATTCCTAAGAAAACAAAACAAAATAGTAGCAACATGGACTAAAAATGGAAAAATCTGGATCAAAGTGCAAGAAGATTCACAACCAAAAGTAATACAGGATTTATTTGACTTGGAAAAGCTCAAGACATGAATATGATATGACCCTATCAAAATCAAGATTCACTCCTTAATAATATACATAAAAACATATATAAATTTAACACCTTGAAGAATATTTACACAAACTCATGATGCCATATGACAAATCGGACCTTAAAGCTGCACTCTGCAGTTTTTGTAGAACGTAGCACTTAGGAAAATTTTCATCTGCGAAAGCAGCTGGTCCCTCCCCACTCAGAGCCATATATGGCTCTGCTCCCTCTTGCTCTCTGTGAAATTCAGCTCTGCTTCCGAATGCTCCGCCTCCACTGCATGTCCTGTCAGCAGCTGCTTCTGTGATTATATGTTAATAAAACGTTCTAAAAAATAAAATAAAAACAGGGAGCGCTGGTCCAGCACACCAGAACACCATGAAATCTGCAGAGCCGCGCGCAGCCACGTTGGACATGAGTTTAATTTGCTCGTGACAAATTCATTCATTTCCTCAATGTTTCTGTCATGACTCAGCGGAGGAGGAAGCGATCACTTGACTTTTGGCAAAAAAACAAAAGAAAAGTCCAGATCAGGGATGAAGAAGGGGAATTTAATACATTTGTGTCACATACAAAACAGTTTTGCATCGCTTTGCAATTATTTCAACGAGAACCTGCGCGGCCGCGGGGCTGGGGAGGCGGGGGGGGCGTGGGTTAGGAGCGTGAGAAGTGAGAAGCTCTGTTTTTATTGGCTGGTTAAAAACTCTGTTTTTATTGGCTGGTTAACGGTGGGTTGTTGTGTTCAGAAAACAGTGTTTAATGTGTTTGTTGGGTCTGTAATGGTGTGCTCTGTTTGTTACGACATGTTACTGTGCCTTTAAGAGATGCTTTACGGCATGGGTAAATGTGTGTGTGGGGGGGGGTTTGGGTTCAGTAAAGTTTGGTGCACGAAGCGACACGGTGTGGTTATTGAGTTCCCGCGGACACTACATTTTGGCAGACGAGGATGTCCGGACTCACGTTACCACCACCGCCACCTTTCCTCCCTGTCCCCGGCGACCCAGCTGTCCCGTGGGACAGATGGCGAACGGCGTTTGAGGACTACTTGCTGGCTTTGGGACACACTGAACTGGCGGAAGCGAGGAAGTGCGCGCTCCTCCGCCATTGTCTGGGCCAGGAGGGTCAGAGAATCTTCGCCACGTTCACGTTAGCGGACAATAAATACGCCACGGCTACAGCTGCACTGAGGACTCATTTCAGCTCCGGGCGGAGCCGGCGGATGCACCGCTTCGAGTTTCGTCAGAGGACGCAGCGACCGGGTGAGTCTGTAGCCAACTACGTCTCAGCACTACGAGAGCTGGCTAGACTCTGTGACTTTGGGGCGTTAGAAGATGGACTTCTAGTCGATCAGCTGATAGAAAAGACGTCGTGTGACCAACTGAGGGAGAGACTTTTATTAGAACCAGACACCATGACGCTAGCCTGGTTGATACCAGACCCATGTCCTTCACTTCGCTTTGGACTAGGGTCTGGCATCTCTGCCATAGACAACGATTTCTCCTGGAGATTTTTGAATGGACCAATCAGAGAACAGGAGGCAGAGTTTTGTTAGTTTAGCCTGACGAGGTCCAGGCTATCAGATAAATTGCTCAGAAACCACTCGGTGGATATTTTTTCTGCCACCAGTGTGTAATTATATGTCTTTAATTTACTGACTGTTGGCCTAGATGAAACATTTGAGATAAAATTCGATTTTTTATCATTTATTTTCGTAGCGCACCCGAGGCTGTTTGGAAAATATCAAACCGAAACTATTTAATATCCAGCAGATTTGACCATTTCGTGAATTGATTTAGGAACTGTTAAGCTCAGGAACACTTCTGATATAACGTCAGCTATGAACTATATTTTTTCTCAGCAGAGAAATAATAGTTTTTTACCTTGTTTTGATGAAAATTCGTTCGTGGCGGCAGCCATTTTGAATGACGACGTCAGTCGACATCGTTCAAAACTCCGCCTTCTGCTCTCTGATTGCTCAGGAACACTTCTGATATAACGTCAGCTATGAAATCTATTTTTTCTCAGCAGAGAAATAATAGTTTTTTACCTTGTTTTATTGAAAATTCCTTCGTGGCGGCAGCCATTTTGAATGACGACGTCAGTCGACGTCGTTCAAAACTCCGCCTTCTGCTCTCTGATTGGTCCGGTCAAAAATCGGCCGGAGAAATCCTTGTGGATGGGAGAAATGCCAGACCAGCAGTGAAGGGAAATGAGAATTGAGCGGAGCTGCGTAGGAATGGCGAGGGCCAGGCTACCATGACGCTGGCGGGCGCTCTGGTTATTGGAAAGCAGCTTGAAACAGCACTAACAGAGGCGCAAAAATTCTCCCGCGCGGCGCACGAACCAGTGACGTCATCAACATCGGCCGTTCATCACACAGAGGCTGTGGAGGGGGCTGACTGGCCGAGTGGCAGCTGGGATGTGCAGAGAGTGGACAGGGGGCCCAGTAGGAGGGGGGCCAGGAGCTGTGGTAACTGTGGCTCCTCTAACCATGCAACTAGAGACCAGTCATGTCCTGCCCATGGAAAACTTTGTCATAAATGCGATAAACTGAATCATTTTGCACGCTGCTGCCGCTCCTCTTCTGCTCGCCAGGATACTACTGTGGTTCCCATTAACACTGTACAGACTCTGCAGCCGTCGTTCAAGCTCTGCACATGTCGCGTGGGTGCAGCTCACGTCCCGCTCCTTGTGGACACAGGGGCCAAAGTGTCAATTTTGAATAAAAGCACGTATGATCGTTTCTTCAGCCGTACACCCCTGGAAGCAGCCACTACAACCCTGTTGGGCTACGGTCACTCTCCCATCGACACTCTGGGCGTGGTCCGCCTCCCTGTCCAGTATGATCAGCAATTTACGCCTGACGCCAAGTTCTGCATCACCCGGAAGGGAGCTAACATTATGGGCCTAGACTTGTTCCTCGCCCTGGGCTTTGCTGTGAGTGAGCCTGCCACAGCCCCTCTCACCCCGACCCCTTGGCCACTTTCACCTTGGGAACATATTCAGGTCGGCATCTGTGGGGAACTTCAGGGGGCACCTGCTCACGCTCGCTACCTGCTGGTTGTTCATGATCTTCACTCGAAGTGGCCTGAGGTTTGTCAACTGAGCTCCATCACTGCACACACCATCATAGACTGCCTGGACAACCTGTTTGGACGCTGGGGCCTTCCCAGTGTTGTTACGACGGATAATGGGGCCCAGTTCACCTCAGCAGAGTTCACAGAGTTCCTCACACTACGCTCCATCAGGCACATCAGGACAGCAGTTTATCACCCAGAGAGCAATGGTGGTGTGGAACGACTCAATGAAACTCTCAAAAATGGACTCAGAGCCTGTCTGGAGGAGGGGAGAACATACAGCGACGCTCTCAACCAAACCCTCTTGACCATCCGGGCATCCAAGCATCCCACCACAGGAGTTTCACCGGCGATGCTGATGATCGGGCGCGAACTGAAGCAACCCCTGGACTGTCTGAGAGCTGAGCCAGCTCCTGCACGTGGGAGCCCAGAGCTCCAGAAAGCCAGAGCTCAGGTGAAGGGTTCGCAGGCCCGGATGAAAGAGAGGTTTGATGCCACGCACCGAGTGCAGACCCCCTCACTGGCTGCAGGGGATTGGTTTGATGCCACGCACCGAGTGCAGACCCCCTCACTGGCTGCAGGGGATTGGGTCAGGATCAAACGGCGTCATCGGAGAAATAAACTGAAATCATTCTGGTCAGAGCCACTGCGGGTGGTTAAGCAATTGGGGCCGGCCACATACAGACTGGAAAATGGGAGTCGTTGGCACGCAAATCGTCTGCACAGGGTCATCGCCCCACCAGCATCTGTTTCACCGCTGACCCCAGCAACGGCAATGGGTTGGCAGCCTAGGCCAATGACTTTTCGGGTGGGGGATACTCCACCAGCTTTGCCCGACTCCACTCAGCAGCCAGCACGGCCCCAGAGACTGAGGGCCCCGCCTGTCTGGCTTGGGGACTATGTGACAGGGTGATTGTGTTACTGAAGATCTGTTAATCTGTGTTTTATTGAGTCCAGATTAATCTGTTATTCTTTGCAAAGTGTTATGTTTTCAAGGGGGGTGAAGGGGGGAAAATGTTGTGTTCAGAAAACACAGTGTTTAGTGTGTTTGTTGGGTCTGTAATGGTGTGCTCTGTTTGTTACGACATGTTACTGTGCCTTTAAGAGATGCTTTACGGCATGGGTAAATGTGTGTGTGTGGGGGGTTTTGGGTTCAGTAAAGTTTGGTGCACGAAGCGACACGGTGTGGTTATTGAGTTCCCGCGGACACTACATGGGTCACTGTGGCTTTTTAGAAATTCTTATTTACCACATGAAGAAGCAAGGGGACTATAGCTTTTTTCAGAGATTACTTTGTCTAACATCAGTCTGTCAGGAGATAGTGACAGAGTGAAGAAATATGTTAAAAATATATTTTTAGACAACTTAAAGACTGCACTACAGAACTGCAGACTGCACCTTTAACATATATGATGCAGATGAAGAAATAGAAAAAAAGTACTTCCATTATTCAACTAAAGTAATTATTATGACAAAATTCAATTTAATGATATTAAGATTAAGGATGAAAGTCTCTCCATTATTCACATTAACTGTAGAAGTATGAATGCAAGTTTAACGAGGATAACTGAATATTTAAAAAATCTAAATAAAACCTTTTCAATCATAGCACTCTCTGAAACATGGCTAAACGATGACTATCGATAATGTTTATATAGAAGGTATGAACTATATTACAAAAATAGAGATAAAAAAGGGTGGAGGAGTAGCTCTATTTATTAATAATGGAATCAAATGTAAACAAATTAAGGCCATGTCTATAGCTGTAGACAATTTAATGGAAATGGCAACTATAGAAATAATAAATAAAAATGACAAAAATTGAATAATAAGTTGTCGTCTACCAGGGTCAAACATAGAGTCATTTACTGACAAAATCCTGGAGTTGTTTGGAAAGAGAGGTAACAAAACTGTCTTTTTATGTGGTGATTTTAACATCGATCTTTCAGACGACTCTAATGTTAGTGCATTTGTTAATGCAATGTGTAGTCTGACTTTGTTTCCCTTGATATCTAATCCAACTAGAACAACAACTCATAGTACAACAACAATAGACAATATCTTCACGAACTTGACTGATGAAACTAATATAAGTGGTATTTTAAAAACTGATCTCAGTGACCACTTGCCAGTTTTTACGATTTGTAAAATGGAAAATAATATCAGAAACCTGATTACAAGACCAAAAAATAAAATAAACACGACCAAAAGAGCAATAGAGAGTTTCAAAAAAGATTTAAAAAAAACAAAATTGGAATGGTGTGTATGTGGATGACGTAAACAAATTATATGATGAGTTTATGACTATCTTGGATACCTTGTACGAAAAAAATTGCATGCAGAAAAATTCCACGCAAAAACGCAATATTGATCAACCGTGGATGACAACTGGATTAAGGAACGCATGTAAGAAAAAGAACCATTTGTATTCTTGTTTCCTGAAAACAAGAACCCCTGAGGCAGAAATCAAATATAAAAAGTATAAAAATAAATTAATAGGAATTATAAAAAAACAGAAGAAGGAATATTATAGTAAATTGCTACATAACACACGTGGCGATATGAGAGCAACTTGGAATGTAATGAACAGTGTTTTAAACAAACACAAAAAAACAATGTGTATGTCCCAATATTTTGTGAATGAAAATGATGCAATACTAGATGAACACGAAGTAGTAAATGGATTCAATGATTACTTTGTAAACGTTGGATCAAATCTTGCAAAAACAATTTCCAAAGTGGACAAGGATGTGTGTTCAAGGATGTGTGTTACTTAATTAAAGGTTGTGACAATACTTTGTTTCTACAAGAGACTGATAAAGATGAAATAATCATGATAGTTAAAAAAAATTCAGATTAACGGTCTAGAGACTGGTGTGACATGGATATGATGGTTGTCAAGGACATAATAACTGATGTTATTGACCCGTTCACTTACATTTGTAATTTGTCTTTCACAACGGGCACATTTCCTGATAAAATGAAAGTAGCTAAAGTGGTCCCTATTTTCAAATGCGGTGATAAGGGCAACTTCAGCAATTACAGACCAATATCATTACTCCCACAATTCTCAAAAATTCTTGAATTTTTTTTCAATCAGATTAGAGGATTTTCTTAAAAAGTACAATATTCTAAGTGATAGTATGGGTTTCGATCACAATATTCAACATATATGGCTTTAATGGAATTTATGGAACAAATCACCACAGCTACTGACAACAAACAACATTGTATAAGTTTATTTGTTGATTTAAGGAAGGCTTTTGACACTATTGATCACAAAATTCTCATGAATAAATTGGACAAATACAGAGGACCTGCACTTAAATGGATTAGTAGCTATCTAAAAGACAGAGAACAATTCGTTCAGATAGAGGAAATAATAATAATAATAATGAATTCCATTTATAATGCACTTTTCATTAATAAAAATCTCAAAGTGCTACAAAGTGTAACAAAGCAAAGATCAAAATAAAACAAGTGATAAAATCAAATAAAATCAATAATAATATCGACTAAGATCAAAGATAAAATCATGTGGATGCAGATTAGGCTTGCTTAAAAAATAAATAAAATAAAACAAGTGATAAAATCAAGTAAAATCAATAATGATATCAGCTAAGATCAAAGATAAAATCATGTGGAGGCAGAATAGGCTTGCTTAAAAAGAAAGGTCTTTATGCTGCTTTTAAAGTCAACCAGTAGGCGTGTTTCCATCAAGGTTTCTAGGTGCGCATTATGAAGCATCGCATCAGAAAAGCTAAATGGAAACGGCATAATTCGAGTTAACTTCCTCTAAGTCGCTCTAAAGTTTATACGCTCGCTTGAGGTAGTTTTTGGGGAGTCGATTCAGAGCTGAGTCGGCTAAACGACAGATGGAAACAGATTAGCCGACTCAGTTCTGCCGCAGCGAACATTCACGTCACGTGACTGATCAGCTGTTTCCGCTCCGGACAACATGTAACATCGCTAAAACTAGTTGGCATGACAGAATAAATACAACTTGCCCGATAGCAACACATACCTGAAATATTCTCTCCATTTTGCCGAGATGTCTGTTTTCAAACGCTACTTCCTGTTTACTGTGGAAGTGCGTAACGCTGACGTCTGACGTATGGCGCTGACGTGTGACGTAATGACGCTGACGTCTGACGTAGAGACGCTTTGCGTGGCATTGCAGATGCGCTTCAAGCCAGTTAATGGAAACACTTCTGATCCTCATAATTTTAATTTACATTTTAGCGAAATTTTCTAAAATTCGCTCAAAAATCGAATTTAAATTGGATGGAAACATAGCTAGTGACTGTGGAGCTCTCAGGTCGTCAGGGAGGGAGTTCCACAGGCGGGGGGCAGCCACACAGAATGCTCGGTCTCCCATGGTCCTCAATTTGGTCCGAGGAATATGAAGGAAATTACTGTTCTGTGATCGTAGAGACCGGGTGGATGAATATGGTGCAAGAATGTCCTTTAGATAGTCAGGTGAAGTGCCGTGCAAGCATTGATGGGTAATGAGAGCAGTTTTGTACTGAATTCTGTAGGTGACAGGAAGCCAATGGAGGTTATGGAGAATGGGTGTAATATGTTCAAATTTACGAACTCTCAACAGAATCCTTGCTGCACTGTTTTGAATGTATTGAAGTTTCTGAAGGTTTTTGCCAGGGATACCAATAAACAGGGAGTTGCAGTAGTCGAGCCTGGAGGAGACAAAGGCATGGACGAGTTTCTCAGCATCAGGAAAAGTCAGAGATGGGCGAAGTCTGGAGATGTTTCGAAGATGGAAGAAGCAGGTTTTAAACAGATGCTTAATGTGATTTTCAAATGTAAGATGAGAGTCCATTTTTATTCCAAGATTTGTAACAGAGGTGGAGAGGGGGATGTCTTGACCAGAGAAGGAGATTGTTGTTAAAGTTGATGTTTGTATCTGGTGAGGGGTGCCAATCAATATGGCCTCAGTCTTCGAGCAGTTTAATTGAAGAAAGTTCTGATTCATCCATGCCTTTATTTCCTCCAGGCAGGCAGAGAGAACAGTGAGTGAAGACGGAGATAGGGATGATGATGATGTTCCAGTCCTGATGTAAAGCTGTGTGTCGTCGGCATAGCAGTGAAAAGAAATGTTGAACTGATTAATAATTTGACCTAAAGGCAGCATGTAGAGGGAAAACAGCAGGGGCCCCAGAACTGACCCCTGAGGGACACCACAGGAGACACCGACTGTCTGGGAAGTGGCATTGCCAAGGCTAACACATTCCAGCCTATTGGAGAGGAAAGAATTGAACCAGTCCAGGACAGTGTCACAGAGACCGACCTCCACATGAAGACGGTGGAGGAGGATACTATGGTCCACAGTGTCGAAGGCTGCAGTGAGGTCAAGGAGGACAAGGATGGAGGGAGAACCAGTGTCAGCAGCCATGAGGACATCATTTGTTACTCTCAGCAGTGCAGTCTCAGTACTGTGAGCTGCTCTGAATCCAGACTGGAACTTCTCATACAGAGAGTGTTGCTGTAGGTGGTCCTGCAGCTGAGCAGCAACAGCTTTCTCCAGCACTTTGGACAGAAATGGGAGGTGGGAAATTGGGCGGTAATTAGAAAAAATGTCGGGATCCAAATTAGATTTTTTCATAAGAGGCCTAATGATGGCAGTTTTTAGAGGCAATGGAACATAGATCAAACTTTTGTAAGATCACATGTGGAGTCCCACAGGGTTCAATACTTGGTCCAAAATTGTTTAATCTGTATGTGAACGATTTAGTGATGGTGTCCGGACATCTAAAGTGTATACTTTTTGCAGACGATACTACCTTTTTTTATTCTGGTAATGATTTAAATCAAATGTCTGAATGTTTAAATATGGAATTTGTTAAATTACAAAACTGGTTCACATTAAACAAACTATCATTAAACTCAGATAAAACTAATTACATGTTATTTAGTAAAAAAAACAAAAACTACGGGTTTTTCTCTAAAAGTTGATGATGTTGAAATAACCAAAGCAAGTGAAATGAAATTCTTGGGAGTGGTGATAGATGACAAGCTCACTTGGAAACAGCATATTAACTCGGTTAAAACTAAGATATCTAGATCCACAGCTGTGTTGTATAAAGTTAAGGATTTATTGAATGAAAGAGCGTTGTATTTGCTCTATAATGCAATAGTTGTTCCACACTTGATTTACTGTGTAGAGGTTTGGGGAAAGGCGTGTAAAACCTTAACGAACCCTATATTTATTTTACAAAAAAGAGCAGTGAGAACTATTGCGGGAAAACCCTACTGCCATCCTTCGAATATATTATTTAAGCAACTTAGGTTGCTTAAGTTTTATGATTTGGTGAATTACAACATTTTGTTGGTAATGTATAGAGCTCATAAAAATTCATTGCCTCTAAATGTTCAAGTAAATTTTGTAAAAAGAACGAGCTGTTACAACCTGAAAGGAATGGAGATTTTTACAAAGCCAAAATACAGAACAAGTTTGAAAGGACGGTGTGTATCAATACAAGGTGTTGACTTGTGGAATAGTTTAGAAAATGAAATTAAAACTACTAACTCACTTATAGTCTTTAAAAAAATGATTAAAGCTAATATGTTAATTAAATACTAAATATTCAAATTGTACTAAAAATTTAAATGTGTATTCAAATCATGTAAATTGCTTAAATTTTGTATCATTGGTTGAGTTTATACTTGATTGAGTTATTTTTATTGATCTCGCTTTTTTTGTTATTGTTATAGAAAAAAGGGGCAGGTAAAATAAGATGTTTTCTTCTCCCTGTCTCCTTTCATTTTATGTTTTATCTTTTTTCATTTTATTGCTATAATGCAAAACTGTTTTCTCTTTGCAAAATGTAAAATGAACAAATAAATTAAAAAAATGTGACTAGGGTGATCCTTGTGTTACTGGATTTAACTGCTGCGTTTGACACAGTGGACCAGTTGTAACAATTTGTTTATTTACAAAGTTGATGAAACTGTTCTGAAAGTAGTTCCAAACAAGGTTCACGTCATCAGAAGAATACGTCAAAATGAAATAGGTCCCCAAGGATGGACTGTTCACTGAAATGCTTCATTCCTTTTAGAATTAGTCTAGGCTTGGTGCGAGGCAGTTTAGTGTCCCTGATCACGCCGACAATACAGTGATCACTCATATCATCAGCAAAACCACCCAACCCAGGAATTTTGTGAGACATATTTGTTAAAAAGAGATCTAAAATGGACGTTTTTCCCAGGCATTTTTTATTTTGGCGGGTGGGGTGTCAGTGATTTGAGCATTCTGATTTGAGCATGGCAGGAATGCAAGGAGAAAGCCACTGCTCATTTATAGTTTGCTAAAGATCACGTGAACAAGCCAGAAGACTGTTGGAAGAATGCTTTGTGGATGGATGAGACCAAAATAAAACTTTTTTGATTGTAATGAAAAGTGTTATGTTTGGATAATGGAAAACTCTGCACTCCTACAGAAGAACCTCATCCCATCTGTGAAACATGGTGGTGATAGTATCATGGTATGGGCCTGTTTTTCTGCATCTGGGCCAGGACAGCATGCCATCATTGATGGAACAAAGAATTCTGAATCATATCAGAGAATTCTAAAGCAAAATGTCAGAACATCTGTCCATGAACTGGATCTCAAGACAAGGTGCGTCATGTAGCAAGACATGAACCTAAGCACACAAGTGGTTCTAATGGTTCAAGACGAATAAAGTTCATTTTTTGGAATGGCCAAGTCAAAGTCCTGACCTTAATCTAATACAAATGTTGTGGAAGGACTTGAAGAAGCAGTTAATGTGAAGAAACCACCAACATCCAGAGTTGAAGCTGTTCTGTACAGAGGAATGAGCTAAAATTTATACTTTTTGCTGATGATACCACATTTTTCTGTTTAGGTGAAGATATAGAACAAATGTTGGAATTGATAAAGACAGAATTTGTCAAAATACAAACTTGGTTTAAAATCAATAAATTATCATTAAATCTAGAAAAAACTAATTACATGATATTCAGTAATAAAAAGAAAACTGTTGATGTTCCACTCAAAATTGAGGGTGTTGAGATTTGTAGAGTGAGTGAGGTGAAGTTTTTGGGTGTTATCATTGATGACAAACTGACATGGAAACAACACATAAATTCTGTAAGAATAAAAATAGCTAAATCGATTGCAGTACTGTACAAAGTCAGAGACCTATTGAATGATAAAGCTCTGTATTTGTTGTATAACACAATCATTGTTCCACACTTAATCTATTGTATTGATGTTTGGGGGAATGCGTGTAAAACAATCACAAAGCCTATTTTTGTATTACAGAAAAGAGCTGTAAGAATTATCACTAGAAAACATTACTGTCATCCATCCAGTACATTATTTTATCAACTGAAATTATTGAAGTTCCATGATTTGGTTGATTATAATATTTTATCAATTATGTATAGGGCTCAGAATAACGAATTACCTTTAAATGTCCAAATGAATTTTGTTAAAAGACAAAGTTGTTATAATCTTAAGGGGACAGAGATGTTTGTAAAACCACAATTCCGAACTAGTTTGAAGGGACGTTCTACCTCAATCCAGGGAATTAGATTATGGAATGGCTTGGAGAATGTAGTTAAAAATGCCAAGTCACTGTTTACATTTAAGAAAATGATCAAAAGGAATTTGTTGAAAAAATATATATGAATTAGCGTAATGTGTATTGTATCAATTATTAGTTATGTATTAGTATTAGTATTAGAAAATTAGAAAGAGTTAGTCATTTTGTACTGCTGGTGAAAGATTATTATTGTTTAATCTGATTGTTTGAAAAAAGGGGCAGATATAATAAGATTTACTCTTCTTTCTGCTACCTTTCATTTTTTTTACATTGTGTACGTATCATTAATGGGATTGTCTTGTATTGTGTTTCTTTTGTAAAAAAAAAAAGAACAAATTTAATAAACATAAACATAAACAAAATTCCTCCAAGTTGGTGAGCAGGATCTGACTGATCTTTACCAGAAACATATAACTGCAGTTATTGCTGCATGGGGGGGTCATTCGTTTAACTGGGTTCTCTTCATCTACTTTTAGGACTTGTGTTAAAATCTGATGATGTTTTAGGTCAAATTTATTCCGAAAAATAGGCAATTCTAAAGGGTCCACAAACATTCAAGCACCATTGTAAACCTGGATTCATCTAAAAATAGAAGCATGATCACATATTCTCTTTGAACCATCCCGCAAAACGTTTAAAATCTACTTGTAATTCAGCCTAAATGTAATGTACACTTTTGTTGTTGATGATGAAATCACATTTGGGATGAGAAAAATCTATATTTCTTTGGTTTATTTATTTTTAAAGTAATAAAACCAAGTCTGAGGCTGGCCCATATTTAAAACTCATAGCATCTTCGAGTGTGTAAGTAAATTGTAACATTACTGGTGATGTTGCATCATAAATCTCAGCTGTGAGTTTGTCCACTGGTGGATCTGTTTGTGACGGGACAGGCAGGTCTGAGCACAGTTAAACTGTGGAGGAAACTGTAGATTATCAAATTCCTCATGTGTGGACCAGCTGTGGCTCTTTGCTGTGAGTGTTTAGTGGTTTGTCCCTGCATGAGGTCCCTGAAAAGTGCTTATGTGGCACCTTGATTATCCTTCATTATTTTCTCCAGGTCTCTCTCCTCTCTTACCATCTTTGTTTTGCACATTTAGGAGTTACCGTCGCACCTCAGTACAGGTGGTCCCCGACTTACGAGCGAGTTCCGTTCCTCCGAGGTTCTCGTAAGATGAAAATCTCGTAAGTCCGTACTGACCTTTAATCGACATTTATATAACACACGAGCAGCCACTGAACACGTACATGTAGGTAATGAAGTTACCAAGCATTTCAATTATCCTAACACTTTAAAACAATTTAAAACATTTATAAAAAATATAAAAAATTAATTTCTTACTTTGAGCGCAGCTTCTCTCGTCTCTTAGCTCCGCCGCGTTATGTCCGAGCTTCCCAGCTTTCTGTAGCACCACGCAGTCCAAGCTGTTTACAGGAAGGACAGTACGCTAACTTCATACATTTGGAGCCAGAAAAATATTTAATAAACTTACCGAAAGCCGTTTCTCCGCGGTGTTCGTTCATCCAAACAAGCTGCTCGCGTTAGCTGTTGTTAGCCCTCGCCAGATTAGGCCTGCTCTCATTAGCGCTCGTTAGCATATAGCACATCCAAAAAAGGCCGTCGGAGCTGCTTCTCCACGTTAGCTGGGTGTCCATCCGACATCTTAGGCGAGCTCCCGGACATTGAGGCGAGCTCCCGGCCGCCGCCCGTCGGTTCGGTTTGGTTCTGGTGGGGGTCCACTTAGCATTTAGCCTAGCCTTAGCTTAGCCCATGAGCTAATGTTGTTGCGCGGTGCTTTGGGAGCGATCGCGGCTGTTGCTCCAGGCCAGACACATACACAAAGTTCACAGAGTGTTTCCAGCTAATTTATCCGTATGAGGCGACCTCTGATCGGACACACGGTCCTCCAAAGCCAGCTCCCGGCCGCAGATGGCCCCTTCGCGACATGTCGGCTTTGTGTCCCCGCCCGCTTTGCTCCGCTCGTTTTATGTCAGGCGGCGGCGCTTTGGGAGCGATCGCTAATATGCTAAAAATTGAAATAAAACATAAAAATAACAATTATACTTTATTTATAAAGCCATTTAAAACAACCACAGCTGCAACAAAGTGCTGTACACATGAAATTAAGAACATTTAAACACACACACACACAAAAAAAAAAATTTATTTCATATTTTTAATTATTAAATATGATAACTTCGTAAATCCGGGACCTCGTAAGTAAGAGCGCTCGTAAATCGGGGACCACCTGTACATATTCAGGGTTTGCCTCTTAAAAATAATGATGAGTAAATGTGTTGAATTTAGTAAAACAACCCAACAAAAGCAACTACCAAGTTTTCCATGTCTCAGTCTCGGGGCCCTCCTACCTTAGCTCCTGTCTTCAATTAATGCACCTTCAAGACGCGTCATTGGCCAAAACGCTGAGCCAATCATCTTGTTGAGGTTTAGCTCCTAGACCCCCATCAGGTGGTCCATGTGTGCATGAGTGTGTGGCAGAGAGAACGGGCTCCGTTTAAAACCTTGTGTGATCTTTACGTCTGTTCACTGTGTAAAAAGGGCTGCAGGACAAGCAAAGCCCACAGACACCTGGAGTCTCCAGAGTCCAGGTCGGTGCTCGCAGACAGAGCTGCCAACGTCAAATAAACACAAGGTAAGAGGAACCGGTCAAGTCTGTGTGTACTGAAGTAGTTTCAGGTGATTTCCAGGGTTTCCAAATCTGACTGAAGTCTGCTTCAGTGAAAAAACACTGGTCCTGACGTCGAAGTGGCTTCAACACGGCCTGGAGCCGTGTAGAAATATGTTTACTGAAGTTCACCTCACCTGCAGTGCCAGGTGAACACCAACACACAAATGAGGGAAAACATCCAAAGGGAATATTTCTTTTTTTACCTCCTGTTGTGAAACAATTGTTTTTTTTTTTACTAAAATTTGCATCACTTTTGTAGATTAGATGATAAAATGTTGTCAATGTGACAAATTTAAGGCCCACCGGTGGCAGGGTGAGACATTATTTCAGAGTAAATGCTCTTGTTTTTATAGCAATGTGTTTGGTTTTTTGCAGGAGTGGAAGAAGTCCAGTCATGGCTGAACGGAGGAGTCTCTGTGGTGTTTGGATCAGCACACTGCTGCTCGTGATGCTGTTGCCTGGTGAGTACACTCACAAACCAGATCGTTGCTATAATACACTAATAAATATGTTATGCAGAAACATAGATAGAAAAAAAAACACATCAGTTTTAAAGTTTATGGGCTTATGATCAGATATAATTCACATGTCATCCTATCAACTTCTGATTGTTTTTATATTATGTAAGCTGTATGTTACTACAAATTGCTCTTTAAGTCTTAAAATGTCAACAAGTAGCAACATTAGCCTCAGGAGAGTCCAGATTTTTGCTTTGGGTAGTTTATTTTGTAAGATTATCCACAAAAAATGCAAAGATGTTAATTTTTCAACACAAAAACATCAGTAAAGCATATATGTGAAGCTGTAATTATTACGTATTGACATTTCTTATCCAAACCACCTTTAAGACATGTCAAACTTTCACCCAACACTGTGCACTGAACGTAAAGGCAGTGAAATCTGCTTGAATCTGCAGATCTCGGCAGCAATTGTTGATTTTTTTCAGAGCGGCTCTTCAAAGCAAAGCTCCATGAATGGACTGAGTCCACATTGAAGATAAGCACATTTAGCAAAGTTGCACCTATTTGGTGACAAAAGAGCTGATTTTCCAGGTGAACACACACCTCTTATCTACTGACTGAAAGCAGCTTCTGAATCAATAGCTGGATTGTGGGGGTAAACAGTCATTCGGGCTTTTAGTGTTGAAAAACATGAAAAACGCTGATATGACAAAATGTTGGCTATTTTCTATTCAAATGCTTTAGAGGTTTTACATCAATGCAGCTGTTTGTGGATAAAAGGGACATTTTGAGTGAACTGAAAGGTGTTGGTGTTGAATAAAAAAGTGATAAAGCCATGAACGTTCCCTGATTTATTTTCTGGGAAATTTTGCGCAGATTTTAAACTCAATCAACGCGAATATATACATATTCTTCATAAATAAGTCTTGTTATTGCTTCAGGTGCCAGCCCTGGAGGTTTTGTTTGTTGTGGGTTGGCTGGACTGGACCCAGTCCGTGACCTCCACAGACTCACGACGAGTCATCGTGCATCACTCATGGAGCCTCACGGCGTTCGTTTATCATCAGCAGTGTTTCAACATGACGACTGGTCGCCCCTGTGCCTCCTGTTTCCACTTTGTTCTTGACACGAGTGACGTTTTTATGAAGAAGAGGGAGGTGCAGCGTGTGTGTTTTCTTTTAAAATGATTTTTGAAGTTTCAGAGAAGGAAGAAAAAGGAGTTGTTTTTTTTATCGTTCCAGCTCCTGTTTAACAGGGGGAAAAAAGACCTGTCAGCATCACCTACTGTTTCCAGATGTTCCAGCTGCTTTTTTATAAGCTTGTAAAAAAACAATAGAGCGGATACACAGAGGCAGCATCATTTAACCCCCCCTCCTCCTCCTCCCCAGGTCACCTTCACTTCTCCTTCCCTTTAATTCATCTTTCATCCCTTCACTCATCACCCCTTCTCTAACCTCCATCTCATGTTTACTCCAGTTCAAACTCTTCCTTTTCATATCAGGAGATTGATGTTTCTCCACATCCGTAACCCCGAGACTCTGGATCTTTGTAAACGCTTCCATCTCTTCCTCCTTCTCCTCCTCTTCCTCTGTAAGGGATTAGCAACTTTTCCCTGGGGAGATGAAAGAAACTGGGAGCAACGCTGAATCTGCTGTTTCCTCGGCCTGCATGGGGGGGTCAAACGGTGCACAAACTGATGTTACACAAAGAGACGCACACACACACAGAAGTGCACACACAGCTTTCTGAGAACACACCGGGAGGTTTGATGTTACAGACGTCCCTATAAAATCTACAAAACGCTGCCGGTGCTTCAGGCACAGCCAATTACTCCTGCCCTGTTTATGGCTGATGTGTTTAAGGTTTAATGTCAGATAATCGTTACATTAACAGCAAATTAAAACATATGAACAGAAATGAGAACACAAAGTAACTTCTTGCTTTTACACCTTTGTTTCTGTTTACAGCATTCTTGTCTGCTGGACCAATTGCACAAAAGTCCAAAGGAGATGGTAAAAAAAATATATATATATTTAAACTTGTTTGTACTTTTAGACCTGATTTAATGTACGGTGGCCCTAAGGTGTAAATGAACTACATAAAAAAACGGAATTACATTTGGAAAAACAACAAAAACACTACATCATTTGAAAAAACGAAATTACTTTTGAAAAAACGAAATTACAGTTGAAAAAAAAAAAAAAAGAATTGTTATGATCCAGCGTGGTGTGGGAGGGGGTGAGTCCAGTAGTGCAGACGGACACTCAGAGACCCGAGGTAAAAAGTCAAAAATACTTTAATAACAAAAACTCAAAAGCTCAACTGTGGCTTACACCTGAGACAGACAACATGCAAGACAAGGAGACGACCACCAGAGGGAGCCACATCCTTACAAGAATGACATTTGATAAAATGGAATTACATTAAACCAAAGCGGAAGTGGCCAGAATCACATTAGAGAAACACGGAATTACATTTGAAAAAACAGAATGACATTTGGAAAAAACGGAATTACATTAAGCCAAACCGGAAGCGGCCAAAGCGGAAGTGGCCCGAATCACATTAGAGAAACACGGAATTACATTTGAAAAAACAGAATGACATTTGGAAAAAACGGAATTACATTTGAAAAAACAGAATGACATTTGGAAAAACGGAATTACATTTTGCCAAATGTCATTCTGTTTTTTCAAACGTAATTCCGTTTTTTTCAGTGGGGAGTGGTGGCGCAAAGGTTAAGAAGGTGAGCTTGTGATCGGAAGGTCGCCGGTTCAAGCCCCG
>JBBPBX010006972.1:25181-45028 GCA_038048925.1 Garcialebias charrua | reverse complement strand
CACACACAGAAGTGCACACACAGCTTTCTGAGAACACACCGGGAGGTTTGATGTTACAGACGTCCCTATAAAATCTACAAAACGCTGCCGGTGCTTCAGGCACAGCCAATTACTCCTGCCCTGTTTATGGCTGATGTGTTTAAGGTTTAATGTCAGATAATCGTTACATTAACAGCAAATTAAAACATATGAACAGAAATGAGAACACAAAGTAACTTCTTGCTTTTACACCTTTGTTTCTGTTTACAGCATTCTTGTCTGCTGGACCAATTGCACAAAAGTCCAAAGGAGATGGTAAAAAATCATTTTAAAACTTGTTTATACTTTTAGACTGATCACATTAGAGAAAAATGGAATTACATTTGAAAAAACAGAATGACATTTGGAAAAAACACAATTACATTTGAAAAAACAGAATGACATTTGGAAAAACGGAATTACATTTTGCCAAATGTCATTCTGTTTTTTCAAACGTAATTCCGGTTTTTTCAAACGTAATAACGCTTTATTAAATGTCATTCTGTTTTTTCAAATAAATTCTTTTTTTCAAATGCCTTTGTTTTTTCCAAATGTCATTCTGTTTTTTCAAATGTAATTCCATTTTTTCCAAATGCCATTCTGTTTTTTCAAATGTAATTCCAGTTTTTTCCAAATATTATTCTGTTTTTTCAAATGTAATTCTGTTTTTTTTTTTTTTACAAATTTCCTTCTGTTTTTTAAAATGTAATTCTGTTTTTTACAAATGCCATTCTGTTTTTTTTTTTTCAAATGCAATTCCGTTTTTCCAAATGTCATTCTGTTTTTTTCAAATGTAATTCCATTTTTTTTCCTAATGTGATTCGCGCCACTTCCGCTTTGGCCACTTCTGGTTTGGCTTAATGTAATTTCGTTTTTTCAAATGTAATTTCGTTTTTTCAAATGTTGTTGTGTTTTTGTTATTTTTGTTGTGTTTTTCCAAATGTAATATCGTTTTTTTTGATGTAGTTCATTTACACCTTAGGGCCACTGTATTAATGTGTCTGACCTTTAAATAAAAGCAGCTCTCCATCCATGAGTGGTACCTGCTTTGAAAATCACTGGGATATCTTAGTCTTTAGATCAGCAGTGACGTCTTGTCTTTGTCCTGTCCTCAGTGGGGGAAAGCATCAAGGAGAAGGCAGCTGAAGCAGCGTCACACAGGAGGCTGATCAGGAACCGCAGGAACATCAGCTGGTACAAACAGCACTCTGATTTCTGGGCCTGGTACAAGTACTTCACCGACAACAGCAATCAGGAGGCAGTGAGTAAACACAAACAGATAAACAACACAATGTGCTTATATCTGAACAATTTAAAGAACTACTAAATCACCCATGATGTTTAAATGTTGATGGACTACAGATCAACAAGACACCACAATCAATTATTTAAAAATTTTTTTGTTGGAAATCTCTGACATTTTGCTGTTTAGGTGTTTTAGAATTCCTAACGTTGTCCCCATTACTGGATATGAAGCTGAATTTTATTTGAAGTTGGAGGAAGGAGCAATTTCAGTTTTTTTTATTTCTCCATGAAGTGTATTGACAGAGTCTGATGAAAATGTAAGGTGGTGAAAAATCAATAAAATGTTGTTTGTTTGGACGGCTATCAAGCTTGATTCAAACTTGTTTCACAAAAACGTAGCTGACAACAGTCTGCAGCCTGGTCTTTATCTAAATAACCACTGATTCCTTAAAGACAGCAATGACAAAGTGTTTCAAACAGTATTTTAAATCTTTAACTTTTGAATGTTTTTGCGACGACCGTGCAGTTGTCCCTCGATACTTTTCGGTTTGACTTTCGCTGACTCACTCTTTCACGGGTTTTCAACATAAGATTGTACACATTGTTTCCCGGTGACCTGGCCAGGTTAAGGCTCGGTTTAGGTTGTGCTTGATTGTTTAAATAAAAAATCCGTGCCACTTGCTCTGGTATATCCACCTCAGTGAAGCTCCCACAGCAGCTATGAGGAAAGACAGACCCCACCCCGCTCCCTCCTTTCTCTTTCTGAGGTTGCCAGCCTCGGAAAAAGAAAGAAGGGAGCAAGGGGTGGGGTCCGAGACTGTCGGCTTTAGAAAGAGAAAGGAGGGAGCGGGGGTGGGGTCCGAGACTGTCAGCTTTAGAAAGAGAAAGGAGGGAGCGGGGTTGAGGTCCGAGACTGTCAGCTTTAGAAAGAGAAAGGAGGGAGCGGGGAGGTGGGGTCCGAGACTGTCAGCTTTAGAAAGAGAAAGGAGGGAGCGAGGTTGAGGTCCGAGACTGTCAGCTTTAGAAAGAGAAAGGAGGGAGCGGAGGGTGGGGTCTGAGACTGTCAGCTTTAGAAAGAGAAAGGAAGGAGCAAGGGGTGGGGTCCGAGACTGTTGGCTTTAGAAAGAGAAAGGAGGGAGCGGGGGGTGGGGTCTGAGACTGTCAGCTTTAGAAAGAGAAAGGAGGGAGCGGGTTGAGGTCCGAGACTGTCAGCTTTAGAAAGAGAAAGGAGGGAGCTGGGGGTGGGGTCCGAGACTGTCAGCTTTAGAAAGAGAAAGGAGGGAGCAGGGGATGGGGTCAGAGACTGTTGGCTTTAGAAAGAGAAAGGAGGGAGTGGGAGGTGGGGTCAGAGACTGTCAGCTTTAGAAAGAGAAAGGAGGAAGCAGGGTTGAGGTCCGAGACTGTCAGCTTTAGAAAGAGAAAGGAGGGAGTGGGGGATGGGGTCAGAGACTGTCAGCTTTAGAAAGAGAAAGGAGGGAGCAAGGGGTGGGGTCCGAGACTGTCGGCTTTAGAAAGAGAAAGGAGGGAGTGGGGGATGGGGTCAGAGACTGTCAGCTTTAGAAAGAGAAAGGAGGGAGCAAGGGGTGGGGTCCGAGACTGTCGGCTTTAGAAAGAGAAAGGAGGGAGCGGGGGTGGGGTCTGAAACTGTCAGCTTTAGAAAGAGAAAGGAGGGAGTGCAAGGTGGGGTCCGAGACTGTCAGCTTTAGAAAGAGAAAGGAGGGAGCGGGAGGTCAGAGACTGTTGGCTTTAGAAAGAGAAAGGAGGGAGCGGGAGGTGGGGTCCGAGACTGTCAGCTTTAGAAAGAGAAAGGAGGGAGCGGGGTTGAGGTCCGAGACTGTCAGCTTTAGAAAGAGAAAGGAGGGAGCGGGAGGTGGGGTCCGAGACTGTCAGCTTTAGAAAGAGAAAGGAGGGAGCGGGTTGAGGTCCGAGACTGTCAGCTTTAGAAAGAGAAAGGAGGGAGCGGGGGTGGGGTCCGAGACTGTCAGCTTTAGAAAGAGAAAGGAGGGAGCGAGGTTGAGGTCCGAGACTGTCAGCTTTAGAAAGAGAAAGGAGGGAGCGGAGGGTGGGGTCTGAGACTGTCAGCTTTAGAAAGAGAAAGGAAGGAGCAAGGGGTGGGGTCCGAGACTGTTGGCTTTAGAAAGAGAAAGGAGGGAGCGGGGGGTGGGGTCCGAGACTGTCGGCTTTANGTCCGAGACTGTCAGCTTTAGAAAGAGAAAGGAGGGAGCTGGGGGTGGGGTCCCAGACTGTCAGCTTTAGAAAGAGAAAGGAGGGAGCAAGGGGATGGGGTCAGAGACTGTTGGCTTTAGAAAGAGAAAGGAGGGAGCGGGAGGTGGGGTCCGAGACTGTCAGCTTTAGAAAGAGAAAGGAGGGAGCGGGGTTGAGGTCCGAGACTGTCAGCTTTAGAAAGAGAAAGGAGGGAGCGGGGGTGGGGTCCGAGACTGTCAGCTTTAGAAAGAGAAAGGAGGGAGCGAGGTTGAGGTCCGAGACTGTCAGCTTTAGAAAGAGAAAGGAGGGAGCGGAGGGTGGGGTCTGAGACTGTCAGCTTTAGAAAGAGAAAGGAAGGAGCAAGGGGTGGGGTCCGAGACTGTCAGCTTTAGAAAGAGAAAGGAGGGAGCGGGGGGTGGGGTCCGAGACTGTCAGCTTTAGAAAGAGAAAGGAGGGAGCGGGAGGTGGGGTCCGAGACTGTCAGCTTTAGAAAGAGAAAGGAGGGAGCGAGGTTGAGGTCCGAGACTGTCAGCTTTAGAAAGAGAAAGGAGGGAGCTGAGGGTGGGGTCCGAGACTGTCAGCTTTAGAAAGAGAAAGGAGGGAGCAAGGGATGGGGTCAGAGACTGTTGGCTTTAGAAAGAGAAAGGAGGGAGTGGGAGGTGGGGTCCGAGACTGTCAGCTTTAGAAAGAGAAAGGAGGAAGCGGGGTTGAGGTCCGAGACTGTCAGCTTTAGAAAGAGAAAGGAGGGAGTGGGGGATGGGGTCAGAGACTGTCAGCTTTAGAAAGAGAAAGGAGGGAGCAGGGGGTGGGGTCCGAGACTGTCGGCTTTAGAAAGAGAAAGGAGGGAGCGGGGGTGGGGTCTGAAACTGTCAGCTTTAGAAAGAGAAAGGAGGGAGTGCAAGGTGGGGTCCGAGACTGTCAGCTTTAGAAAGAGAAAGGAGGGAGCGGGGTTGAGGTCCGAGACTGTCAGCTTTAGAAAGAGAAAGGAGGGAGCGGGGGGTGGGGTCCGAGACTGTCAGCTTTAGAAAGAGAAAGGAGGGAGCGGGTTGAGGTCCGAGACTGTCAGCTTTAGAAAGAGAAAGGAGGGAGCGGGGTGGGGTCCGAGACTGTCAGCTTTAGAAAGAGAAAGGAGGGAGCAGGGGGTGGGGTCCGAGACTGTTGGCTTTAGAAAGAGAAAGGAGGGAGCGGGAGGTGGGGTCCGAGACTGTCAGCTTTAGAAAGAGAAAGGAGGGAGCGGGGTTGAGGTCCGAGACTGTCAGCTTTAGAAAGAGAAAGGAGGGAGCGGGAGGTGGGGTCCGAGACTGTCAGCTTTAGAAAGAGAAAGGAGGGAGCGAGGTTGAGGTCCGAGACTGTCAGCTTTAGAAAGAGAAAGGAGGGAGCGGAGGGTGGGGTCTGAGACTGTCAGCTTTAGAAAGAGAAAGGAAGGAGCAAGGGGTGGGGTCCGAGACTGTTGGCTTTAGAAAGAGAAAGGAGGGAGCGGGGGGTGGGGTCCGAGACTGTCGGCTTTAGAAAGAGAAAGGAGGGAGCGGGGGGTGGGGTCCAAGACTGTCAGCTTTAGAAAGAGAAAGGAGGGAGCGGGGTTGAGGTCCACCAGAGTGAGCAGCACGGATTGTTTATTTGAAATATTCAAGCGCCACCTGAACCGATCTTTAACCCGAAGCAACCCAATCCGAATTGAGCCGGGACATCCCGATGGACAGTCCACCCCCGGGCGCTGATTGGCCCAGTAACCATAGCATCAGTCTCTCTGTTTTCTTTTGAAGTGCTCTTTTATAGCGTTAGAGATAGGGGTGTCGAACTCAGTTACCAAAAGGAGCTAAAATTTAAAAACTTTGTCTGAGCCACTTTCAGCTGATACTTTAACTCCAGTCACCAATATCTTTTCTTGGTTGCAGGTTCATGAACAGGAGTTTGATCTGTCTCACTTGATGTTCTGTTACTCTTTCCAAATCAGAATCAATAATGATAAAATGCTCTAACCATCTTTCTGGCTTCAACGTTAGCCAGCTGGCAAGAGAAGTCTATACTCAATGATGTATTTATCAGTTGTTTTAAAGAAAAGAAAAAATGAAATGATATACAATATTTTACATTTAAATCATCATCTTGGGGGACCAGATTTGGCCTGTGGTTCTTAAAGTGTCTGTGACATCATCTTTTGACTTTGCATATAGTGACACAACATAAATATATTGTATCATTCAACTATGTTCGTTTTAGCAAATAAAATGATATATTAATGAAAATTCCTTTCAAAGTGAGTTTAAAATTAAAAACTGTGTTTCTTCACGGGACATCCGACTACACGCGAATATAACATCTGTGATGTAGGAGGGAGATCGTCTTTAGAACGCCCCTTTTACATATTAATGGCAGACAATTTAAAACTCGACGAATTTAGCAATCTAAGTGAAGATTTGAGCTATTTGTCTTCAGTTTGGGAAGCAGAAAGTTAGATGAACAAGAAACAGCAGGTTCTAATTTAGGTCTGCACCCGTATTTATTTGAGTTTTACCTTTTCAGGAAGCGAGGGAGCTCCGAGGGGGGGGGCAGCTTTATTTATTCCATTCTTGACTAAGTATTTCATCTTTTGGGAAAGTGAAAAGGCTCACTTGTTCACTGATGATATTAGAACACCCAAATGTGACACAACGTACAGCATTTTTCAAGTTATACAAAAAAAAGGCGATCTGGCAGAGAATATGCATGCGTTATCATTACAGCCGCAAAATGAGCTTCTCCTTCCTACATCACAGATGTTGCATTCGCGTGTAATCGGATTTCCCGTGAATAAACACGGCGCGAAGTTCAAAATCACTTTTAAATCAAAATTAAATTGATTTATCATTTTGCTTGTACAAACGAACATATTTGAAAAATAAAACGTATATATATGTTGAGCAATTTTATGCATAGTTTGATCATGTCAGTGGACCTTTAAGTTTGACATAAGTGGTTTAGAACATTTTTAAGAACATTGCATATATATTTATATACTAAAATAAATATAACGTCCCTACTTTGTGGATTTTCACCTATCACCGGGGGTGGCTGGAACGAAACCCCTGTGATAAGTGAGGAACTACTGTTTTGGATGTGGCCCCCGTCAGCTGGATTTCTTACTGAGAGCTCCTCTTTGCCTCTTGAAAGTTTTTATTGTAATTAGTTGGTTTTATCCCTTTTCCCGCTCCTGTGGTAATGCTTTACTCCCAGAATATTTTTTTTTTTAAATGTCACAAAGTTATAGTCAGATAAAACTAAAGAGTAAAGTGGTTTACTCTAACTATAACTTTTTGTTGAAGTGCTGTTAGGAGTTTTTTTTTTTTTTTTTTAAGATTATTTTGGTGGGAGTGAATTCAAGCTCACTCAGATAAAAAAAAAATTACTTTTGGAAGAGTTTGAACAGACCCCTATGCATTTGATGCGACTAGAATCAGCTCACCAACAGACACCCTCTGTCTCCCCAGGTGCAGGAAATGGATCGCATCTACCTGGCTTATCTCCAGAACAAGAACCGTGCTGAGGCGCGCCGCTCCTACAAGGCCTACCTGCGCCACCTGGGGGAGATCTACAAGTCCTGCGCTGACTCTGATACCCCCAACTGTGTGGAGTCATATACATCCAGGTCCAAACCTAAAGCAGAGCTCCCCAAACCGGCACCAGTAAAAACCTGTGACCCCACCAAGGACCCACACTGCCTGTATATGGCTTTAGTGCAGGGTAAAAGCCCCTACATGCCCCTGGTGCTTCAAGCTGCCCCTGCAGCACCGGTCAAGGCCCCTGCTCCTTTGTATGTTCGTGCTGCCGCTGCTACGGCTAAAGACCCACAGTCTGGTTATCACTACGCTCCATCTGGGGTGTCTTTCCTTACCAAGGTAAGCTAGAGTGTTTAAAAGGATGTGTTGAACATAATATGTTTTGCACTGCAAAAAAAATAAATAAATTAAAGTAGTTCATCAGTTTGTTTTTATATATCTTTAGACCAAACTTTCCAGATGTTATCAGAGAAAGTTGAAAGATCTACCACGTTGTCCCTGAATGAGAAAGTTATGGAAGCTCCTTCCTCAGTAATAATACCCAAGCTCAAATCAGTTTATTTTTTTTTCTTCCAGGAGCAGAAGGCGGAGCTGCTTCGTATCTGCTCTGCTGCTGATGTGGAGTGTTTGCAGTACCATCTCAGAGCTGCCTATGGCTATCAACCCTCTGCTGGCTCCGCCCCTTCATATGCCCACCTGGGCTGTGATCCCAAGAAAGATCCTGCCTGCAAGCCCAGACAAGCGCAAAAAGCCCCTTCTGGTTTCCACCAACAGTACCCCAACTGTGATCCATACAGGGATCCTTACTGCACCCACGCTGCTTCCTTTATGGTATTGACTAGAGTAATTAATCTAATCACATTTTATCTGTTGCTACTTTTTTCTCCTGTTTTGCTATTCTTATCAATACTTACTGAGATTTTTCCCTTCAGACTCCCCGTGTTCCTGCTGGTTCAGGCTCCTGCAACCCTCTCTATGAAGACTGCAACCCGCTGACTGCCACCAGATTTGCCTCGCACCCAGACGAGTACCGAAATGATGAAAGAGATGAAGCTGCAGCTATCCGTACAGCTCATCCGGCCGTGGAGCAGAGGGACCCTTATGCCATGTTTAGAGACGCTTATTCTAATGCTAACAGAGTCCCTGATCCCTATGCAATGTACCGTCAGCCTTCAACCCCAGCGTCTCCTCCATCTGCTGATCCGTACAACATTCTGCGCCAGTTTATGTCCCAAGCTCAGGATAATGACCCATATGCACCACGCATACCTGCTCCTGAGTCCAACGCTAATGATCCTTTCTCTGCCATTCGTGATGCCATGAATCGTCATTACCCTTCCACATCCAGGCAGCAGTATCCCGTTTCTAATCCAAGCTATGAAGGATCACCCCAGGAGGAGAGACACCCTCTGGGTCCTCCAGGTAAAACCAAGGAGGGTTATGACTGCTTCATCGGCTATGACCGTGAATGCTACCCCGTGAAACCCAGCCAACCTCGATCAGGAGCTCATCGCCGCATTCCCTACCCTGCCGAGGCCTATGAGCCCCACCTAAATTCTGATGGTACTCGCAACGGTGTCCTGGAGCCGTCCAACCCTCACTGCGACCCCGAGTATGACCGTGACTGCCGCCTGCGTCGCCACGAGACAGAACAAACCCAAGTAGAGACCCACCCCGAGTATCATGCTGAGGAAGACCACACACAGGGTGCTGGAGAAGGTGAACAGCAAGAACAGGAGCCCTACCAGAGTGGTCAGGAGGAGCCTCATATGTCTTACCAGCCTCACTCGCCAAGGATGCCCAGCCTCCAGGATGTCCTCAGACTTTACGGTGACCGCTACCCTGAGCAGGATGATCACAGAGCTTATGCAGATGACTACCGCAAAAAGTAATCATGCACATGCATGTCATTGGACACAAGTACACCATCCCATGCATTTTCTGTAGCCCAGTCTTCGAATGCCTCATAGAGCAAGCATCCAGATGTGACTGGTCAGGAAATGGGACACATGAAATCTATGAACCTAAAGAGCAAGAACATGAACATACAGCAGAGAATGCTTGCCTTTTATGACTTTAGATGCTTCAGATTCGCTTAGTGAATTTTATTTTAAACCATCTTCTTCCTTGCTCTCTAATTTTATGAGTTCTACGTAAATTCCCAGCTTTGCTTATGCATCTTTGTGTTTTGTGTTTCTTCCTATTATTATTTTTTTCCTTTTATTTTTGGTTGTTGCTTTTGTTTTGTGATGCATTATGAAAAGATATGTTTCCATTTTGAATGTTCTAATAAAAATAAACCCAGAATCCCTTTTTTGGACATTTTTATTTAGTAGAGCCCAAAAACGTTTGTTGCAGCCACTACACCATACTGGTCACTCAAATATAATATAACAGACCTAAAGCTGAAAATGTTTTTTCTTATTCAGGGCAGCTGTGGATGAGTGGTTAGAACAAACATCCTCCAATGGGAGTGTTGGTTGTTCAATTCCACCAGAAGTCACATGTTGAAGTGTCCCTGGGCAAGACACTGAACCCCTCAATGCCTCTGACGTGTGTCCCACGTCCAAATGTGATCTAAAGTACTGATTAGTCTCTAGATTATGATTTTAGTAGAGACTAGTAGAATGCTGTATGGATGGGTAAATGAGGGAACAGATTGTAGTGTAAAGTGCTTTGAGTGTCTTGACTAGATAGAAAGGTGCTATACAGTATACAGTAAGTATAGTCCATTTACCATTTGTTCATTCACATTTGAAATAATACTACTGGTTTAACAAGCCTAAAATAATTCCTTATTTGTAGAAAACAGCCATGCCACGAAGAAAGTTAAAGATCAGGTGCAGAGGATGTTGTGATATTTAGCAGCATCTACTGGACACTTGAAACTCAGTTTCTCCTTCTCCCCATCAAACGTAAGAAAAACTACACTGCAAAGAGTTATTAAAATCTGTCTATCTAAAATTGTGTTTGACCTGTTTTTTATTACTGTAGAAAAATGCAAACGGGTAATGATGGTGATGGTATTACTGTATTTGCTTTAAAGTATTGGAAACACAAATGTAATATTTACTTAGTTCTAGCAAAAAAAAATAAAAAATTGACAGTAAACTTTATCTAAGTTACCTCAAGAATCACACAAGAGCTTAAACATTTGTCTTAATTTAATCTATAGAAGCTTCTTAACTTTTTTAGGTGATGATAAACTTGGCAATTCGGTCTACTGAAAAAGTACAAACTGAAAATACAGATGTTCATAAAGGACAAAAGTTTAGACTACTAGGACTAACTTATTCTAAAAAATACTCACCAGTATATTCATAAGCTATATATAAATATAACATATTCAAGACAGGTTACATACATAAATGCATATGCATGAAAACAATTACACAGAAGGAGCCTTGAGTCATCTGCTGACTTTTATACGTTCAGTTCAGTGGAGTTCAGAGGGCGTTCCCTCGACCTGAAGTCATCCGCAGTCCCAGACATGATCCATGGCTGTCAGAGGCTCCACGAGTCGACCAGTGGCCTCCAGGTGGAGATAAGAAAATGTTTTGGGCTCTGCAAGTTCTCGAGGCAGGAGGGAAAGATGTTTCTCAGCCACAATATAAAAACACAATAAAACATTCCCAAAGAAAGAGATCCACAACAAACGCAGGAATATGGGCTAGCAGGCGGTGACAATAACATGATTGGCTCTTTAAAGTGAGACTAAACCCAGGTTGAGACGGTAACTCCTCCTTCCAAAATCTCCCTGAAAATGGGCGTGTCGAGAGACAAGGAGGGGTGGAGGTAGAGTTGTGCTTTTGTTCACGCCTCCACCTGCAACAACCTAAAACAAATTAAACCTCTAGCCAACAACATACACCAAGCAACAACAAAGAATAAACATGTAGATGTATTTATCTATTCCACCCATTCCATCCAAAACCAAAGGCCTAAAAAAATGAAAATGAAAAGAAAAATAAAACCGCTTGTCAGGAGTGAAATGCAGCACTTCCATATAAGGTATGCACTTCTCATCTCTGCAGGGGATTGGCTCTGCTTGAACCACCTGTGTGACATCACACATGAGCAGACATGTCACACATGAGCGTTTGCACAAATAAGAAAATTAAGGTGTAATCCACCAGTTCAACCCATAGAACTACCGTAAACACATTTTTAGACCAAATATTGCCAAATATTGCCAATTTACACAGATATGCACAATTATGTGAGAATAAACACAGCCATAGTGCTAGATAACATTTTAAACACATTCTAGGGAGTTTATCAGCTAAAAAAAGTTAATTTTGGGTTTAGTCGCACTTTAAAATTCATTCAACCTTTATTTAGTCAGGTAAATCTTATTGAGCCTCGAGGGCTCATTTACAAAAGCGACCTGCTACAAACTAAAGAATGATGAACAGCAATGATACAAAATACAAATACATTAAACAATAAACAAAAGAAAAAGAAAAAGTAGCAAAAAGTAGCAAAAACATTATAAGGTAGATGTACAAAATCAAAAACAGGAACATATCTGCATTGGTTTTTGCCAGGATTCCAACAGATTCTGAAAACCATTTAGAGAGGTCAGGGCCGAGAGCTTCAGATCTTTTTGTAAGATATTCCATGAAGCAGGAGCAGAGTAGGAGAAGGCCCTTTTTCCAAGTTCAGTCCTCACTGACGGAACACTGCAGGTAATCATGTCCTGAGAGCGCACGCTGTAGCTGCACTCACGCAAAGACATGTAGGAGGAGATGTATGAGGGCAGCAGACCAAGAAGTGATTTAAAGATGAAAATGTACCAGTGGAAGAGTCTGCGTGAGGTTAATGATGTCCAGTTAACCAGTGAATACAGGGTGCAGTGGTGGGTACGATAATCACAACCAGTTATGAATCTTAGTGCACCATGATAGACAACATCCAACATCCGCAGGGTGCTTGTAGGAGCATTCATGTAGAGAATGTCACCGTAATCAATGGAGGGAAGGAAAGTCACAGATACAAGGCGTTTCCTAACATTCAGTGTTAGACATGATCTGTTTCTGAAAAAGAAACCCAGTTTAACTTTCAGTTTCTTCACTAGGTTTTCCACGTGGAGTTTAAAAGAGAGATGTGAATCGATCAGGATACCCAGATATTTATAGGAATCAACAAACTCAATTGGGACACCATTTGAAGATAAAATACAAATAAAGAACATAGCTGGTGAGGTGACTATCCTTAAACAACAGTAGCTCTTGTTTTAAATGCTATCATTAATATTCCCAGCACATAGTATAAGTTTAAAGGTGACAAAGAAAAAAAGTCTGATTAAGAAAATTGGTTAAAATGGATCCATTGCTGTTGTGGTGTTTCAGTGTCATGTCTTTATAAAACATCAGAATTTTAGAAAATAAGAGGATAACAGACAGTTTGAAAGAGGGCGGGCGAATCAAGCGGTCCTTGCGGGTGACCAGATGCCTGCAGGGACTGCGTTGGTGACCCCTGCGCTAGAGGGCCCTTGCCTAATATGACAAGCTAAGTGTCTCATTAAAAGACAAAAGTGGCTATTAATGAGTCACTTGGCTTGCCATACCAAGCCATCATCGTCTTGCTTCAGAACTCCTGGAGCAAACATCAAATCAGTTGCATTTTGCATCACCGCCCAGGCAAAATGCAACTGATTTAACCATTAAAGTACATTTATTAAGGAAAAGGTCAACTGAGACACACCTTTACTATAATTTCAAGCAAACAAATAATTGTTTTTAAGTGCTAAACTTTTTAAATTCTTGTTAAAATCCTCCTGTGCACTCTCCCGCAGCTGCCATTTGGTAGCCAATCAATTTTTGGCACAACACTGGCCCACGTTTCTGGGTGGCCAGCAGTGACACATAATAGATGCGACTTATATGATGAAGTGACTTATTTATGTTTTTTTCCACTTTATTAGACATATGTGGACTGATGCAACTTATACGGCGGTGCAACATGTACGGCGGCAAGTACGATACTTGCCAGTGAAGTTTCTCTTGCTTTAGTCTGTGTCCCCCAACAACTCTCCACCTGCTGTCCTGACACTTGTGAGGATGTAGTTACACCAGAAGACCAAGCACGGTGCCACCACTTTAGATTAGGATGCTCAAAACAATGTTTTTAGCACAGGAATAACACAGCCCATCCTGCTTTAAATTCTCAATGACCAAATCCCATCATAAATACTTTGCCACCACACTCCAACTCGGGTCAACATGTGGATATTTGTGTGTGTGTGTGTGTATCTGCTAAATCAGAGTGTATGAATCATAAAACAAAATTTGTCACAGTGATCATCATTTCAAACAAATGCAGCTGCAAGAAGCCACTGAAACAGATTGTTTGTTGTTTGCTCAGACTAAAATTGGTCACTTATATTTTTCAGCTCAACGTGGCCAAAGTGCTTTTCAAACTGTGTTTTTATCTTTTGCCTGCAGTACAACGCTGAATGCAAAGGAGTTACCATAAATCTGCTCTGACAAGTTTCCACTGGAAGTGAGCTCGTAAAGATTCGTCTTCTCTCTGCTCCCAGAACCTGCATAGTTTTTTATTTTATTTTTTATCTGATACTTTAAGAGTATGATATTTTTACTAGAAAAAAATGTATATCTACCTAGATCTGGTTTAAATTTTAAAAAATCTAAGCATGTGACGTCTCCATTCTCAAACTACACTTAAACAAGAACACCGAAGAAGCCGTGGCACGCAGCCCTTTTTTAACAAGAACTCCCATAAATAATCTGATGGCAGGTCAAATGAAGTCGAAGACGCAAATTCAACAATGGCAGGACTCACAGCTGCATTGAATCACTCAACTGTCCACCTGGATACAGCTGCATCGAATCACTCATCAACTGTCCACCTGGATATGAGGCACCCCTTTCCTCAGCTCTTCCTGTTTGCCCGTTACTAGTCTAGTCGTGTTCTGCTCGTCTAGCTCGTCTCGTGTTTTCAATTTCGCCTTCGCCATCGTTCTATTTCAACTTTCGACCTCGCCATGTCTGACGTCGATTCCTGCGCCTCCGGGGACTCCCCGGTCCTCATCCCGGCCACCGCTGGTCCTCCTTCCCCTGCTCCCACCCGTCGGAGCTCTCGGCGCGCCTCGCGCCCCGTTTCCTACTCCCCGTCTGCATACCTGCAGTCTAGGGGCATCTGCCCGGCGTCCGGTCTCACCTCTGCCCAGCTGGAGTCCCTCGCCGAGCTGGTTCCATCCGGCGACTCTTCGCCTCCTTCGCGGCAGCTGACGCCCGTGTCCGGGAAGCGTACCAGGAAGCGGTCTCCACCTCCCGCCAAACGCAGCAGGGGCCGTCCCCGTTCCTCCGGTGCCCCCGCTCCGGACCCGGTCCCCTCCACGAGCCGCTACGTTCCTCCTGCGCCGGCCGCCCGTGCCCCGGCCTCCTCTCCGCCTCTCTCCCCGCTCCCCGGCCGGCGTTCCGATCGGCCTTCGCAGGTCCATCTGTCCTCTGAGCTGCTCGCCTCGCTCAACGAGCTCGTCCGGTCAGTCTCGGCTCTGTCCGCTCAGCGTCAGCCCTCTGCTCCAGCATCGTTGCCGGGTCAGTCAGCTCCCCTGCCTGGTCCCGTGGCGTTCACTCTCGCCGAGGCCCGCTCCGCTCCTCCACTGGGTAAGACGTATCGTTACTTGTCCACAGTCGTTCTGCTTTGCCTCGACGTGCCTCATTTTTGTCTTTTATGGTCAGTTCGCTGACTTGCGCCGCTCCTAGCTCTGCTGCTAATGCTAGGTCGGCTCTTCTTCGTTGATTTTCGCCCGTTCTGCAGCGCCGTCTGGTGCGCAGGCGGTGGTACTGCGACTGCGTTGTGTTAACTTGCCAGGCAGATGGCGCTGTTGTTCCACCATCGTTTCTTCATGTCTTGCTGGTTTGTTTTACACAAACCTTCGCCTTGTGTAGCTTTAGTGATGTTTAATCTGTTTAAATTCTGTCGCACTGGCGTCGTTTGACCTGTTGAGTGACTTTGGTATGTTTAATCTGTTTAATTTCTGTCGCACTGGCGTCGTTTGACCTGTTGAGTGACTTTGGTACGTTTAATCTGTTTAAATTCTGTCGCCCTGGCGTCGTTTTACCTGTTTGGATGGTGTCACGTTGGTAATGCTTGCACTGTGGATGTTCTGTGCGGTTGGTGTTCGAGGTGGCTGTACTCGTGAGCTGCCTGGTGCTGTCCTGACTTTAATTGTTTTTCTTCATGCTCTCCCTCTTTAGGCCAGCCGTACATGCCGGCACATGCTTCGATTTCCCCGAGGCTCCGTGCTAAGATCCTGCAGGGGCAGCACGTTAATCTGGTTTCCCTGCTGCTCCCCTCCCCCCCAGTCGATCATCAGGTGGCCTCCTCCTCAGAGTTCACTGCGGTCTTCCGCTCCGCCGATCCCCGCCTGTCCAGGGACCTGTCCGTCGGCGAGTTTGTGGCGGCCTTTGGGGTTTTCCGGGATGTTCTTTGCTCGGTCTACCCCGAGCGTAGGGTTGAGCTGGACGCCTACCTCGCCTTGGTGGTAGATCTCAGCCTCTCGTACGGCAGGTCCCTGTTCTACCGTTACCATAACGCCTTTTCCACCAAGGCTGCTGCCATCCTGTCCCGATCAGGGATGCGTCTTGACTGGTCGGTCCTGGACACTGACCTCCTTGTCATGCTGACCCACGCGGCCCCCTGCCACTCCTGCTCTGCTGTCGGCCATCGCAGTTCCCTCTGCCCCTCTGTCCCGTTTGCCCTGCCTCCTCTGCCCTCCCTGCTGGCGCCCCGTTCTGTTGGGGGTTCTGTTGGGGGTTCTGTTGGGGGTTCTGTTGGGGGTTCTGTTGGGGGTTCTGTTGGGGGTTCCGTTGGCGGCCTGCGTACGGACCGCCGCGGTCGTCGGGTGGAGGTATTCAATAACATGCCTATTTGCAACAATTTTAACCGTGCCGTCTGCTCTTTCCCTAACTGCAACTTCCTCCATGTGTGTAGCATCTGCAGGGACGCACACCCGAGGTCCGTCTGCCCTCGCCGGTTGGGTCCCCCGAAGGCCCTCCCCGGGTCCAGCCGCTGATTTCCCGTTTTCTGTCCACCCCTGTTTTGGTTCCTGAGTTGGCCTCGCTGCTTCTGTCTCACCCCGATCGTTCATTCGTTGATTTTCTCCTCACCGGTCTTTCCCAGGGTTTTTTCATCGGGGTTTCCTGCCCTCCTTCTGCCTCCTTGGTTTGTCCCAACCTGCGTTCGGCGCTCGCCGAACCAGACGTAGTGGCCCTGCTCCTCCGCAAGGAGGTGTCTAAGGGCTTTATGATCGGCCCCTTTGTGTCTCCCCCCTTTTCCCCCTTTCGAGTCAGTCCGTTGGGCGTGGCCACTCGTAAGTTTACTCTTAAGAAACGTTTAATTATCGATCTGTCCGCCCCTCGTTCTGGTCCCCATCCCAGCATCAACTCCCTTATTCCTAAACCCCCCTTTTCTCTTTCTTACGCCTCTGTTGACCACGCCATCTCCCTGATTAAGACCGCTGGCAGGGGGGCATGGCTGGCCAAGGCGGATATCTCCGACGCCTTTAAGGTCTTGCCTGTCCATCCCTCTCAGTGGCACCTTCTTGGGGTCAAATGGGACGGCTCCTTTTATTTCTCCGTAAGGCTCACCTTCGGCTGCCGTAGCAGCCCTAGCCTGTTTGACAACCTTTCGGAGGCTCTTTGTTGGATCCTCCTAAACGTCCATAGGATCCCGGCCGTCCTACATCTGCTGGACGACTTTCTTCTTGTGGACCCGCCTTCTCCGTCCCCAGGGCCCTCTCTCGCCACGCTCCGTCGGCTCTTTCGCCGCGTGGGCGTCCCCTTGTCCGACGAGAAGACGGTGGGCCCGTCTACCCGTTTGGAGTTTTTGGGGATCACGCTTGACTCCGAGCTGATGGTAGCTTCCCTTCCTGAGGATAAGCTCGCCCGTATCCGGGAGTTTTCTCGAGCTTATGCCTCTGCCGTGTCCATTACGAAACGCCAGCTTCTCTCGTTGCTGGGCTACCTCAATTTTGCTATCCGCATAATTCCCCAGGGCCGCTCTTTCATATCTCGCCTGCTCGATCTGGCTAGATCGGTCCCTGCCTTGGGGGATCGCGTCTCTCTGGACGAGGGCTGTCGTTCCGATCTGGCTTTCTGGGCCAAGCTGCTGTCGGATTGGAACGGCATCTCTTTCTTTTATGACGACGTCGTGCAGTCTGCGGATTCTCTGCAGTTCTTCACGGACGCCGCCCCATCCTCAGGTTTTGGGGGGGTTTTCCAGGGCCGTTGGTTTGCGGGTGAATGGCCCCCTTCATTTCCCCGTGCTGAGTCTTCGGCCTTTTATGAAATCGTGCCCATAGCCATAGCCTGCTGCCTCTGGGGTCGTTTCTGGAAGAGGAAGCGCATCTCTGCCATGTGCGATAATCTCGCCATGGTCGACGCCATCAATAAAGGCCGCTCTCCCGTCCAGTCCATCATGCCCTACATCCGCCGCATCACATGGCAGTCCGTCACGGACAACTTCATACTGTCCGCTCGCCATGTGCCCGGTCACTCCAACGTCCTCGCGGACGCTCTGTCTAGATCCCGATTCCAGGTCTTCCGTCGGCTCTGCCCATCAGCCGATCCCTCTCCAACTCAATGCCCCGATCTGGGGGATATCGCTTTGTATTAGCGTCCCCGTCACCTGTCAGCTCCTTTTAGCCACCCTTAGTTAGCATCAACCCGTGTGTTAGTTTTATCATCGTTAATAATATGCAATAACGCGGCTGCTCTCCCTCCTTCTGCTTCCAGGTCACCCGTCGCCTCTGCCCGTCTGTCGTTCCTTCGGTCCATTGCCCGGACCTGCCGATCCTCGCCCCCTCGCGACCTCCTCGCTTCTCCCGCTCCTACAGTCGGCCCGTGTCTACATCCGCTCAGGTTTAGCCCCTTCCACTCAGCGATCGTATTCATTCGCTTGGCGCCTGTACGCTAAGTTCTGTGCGGCTGTTGGGTCCTCCCTTCTCCCGGTTCTCGTACCCACAGTCATAGCTTTCATCACGTACTGTTTTGACCATCGCCGTTTCAAGCTACCGTACATTAAATCCCTCCTAGCTGGCATTAACTTCCATGCACAACTTCATCATCTCGGTCCACTCCCTAGTTTGTTCTCCAACCACGTCATTAAACTCCTCCTGAAGGGTTTAGCTAAGCGTTCTCCTCCCCAGCTTGACGGCAGACGACCAATCACTTTTTCTGTTCTTAAGAGACTTCTAGTAGCCCTCCGGTCCTCCTCCTATTCGTCGTATCTGAAGGCGCTCCTTTCAAGCGTGTTTCTCCTGGCCTTCTACGGACTCCTTCGGGTCGGCGAGTTCACATCTCGGGGCAGCTTCGATCCTTCAGTAGATCTAACCCCCGATGATCTGGTTTTCTTTCCCGACCATTTTGACCTCTGCCTCAAGCACTCGAAGGGCAAAGGCCCTGCAGTTGTCTCCATAGCTCGCATAGACGGCCCGTATTGTCCCTTCCGTGCCATGGTTAGGTTCATCTTTAAACGTCGTAAGCTCTGCCCCTCCATCGGTCCCTTGTTCCTCACTCCCGACGGCACCCCCATGACTGCAGCATGGTTCGTCAGATTTCTCAGGAAATCCTTGGCCCTATGCGGCCTTCCCCCTCTCCATTACTCTGGCCATTCCTTTCGGATTGGGGCTGCTACCTCCGCCGCTGTTCAAGGTGCATCGGGGGCATCCCTCCAACAGCTAGGTCGCTGGTCTTCGACAGCCTACTCCTCTTACGTCCGCCCGGATCTTCAATCAGTGCTCTCTGCTCAACGCTTGCTCAGCCGTTAGGTGAGCTCTAACATCACATACTAGTGGTAGTGTCCTCCTGCTCTGTGTCACCTCCCTCTTTTGACAGCTCAAGCCAAATCACTTCCCCTTTTTGTCTTCTCTCCCTGGAATGGGGCTAGAGTCCATGCACGCTCTCTCTCGGTTGCCCAAGCGAGGCTCGTTCCCGGGAATGCCGCTGTCGCCCATTCCAAGAAAAGAGGCGTCGTTGCCCAGTCCACGTAAAGAGGCCGTCGTTGCTCAGTCCGAGAAAAAAGAGGCAGTCGTTGCCCAATCCACGTAAAGAGGCAGTCGTTGCCCAGTCCACGTAAAGAGGCAGTCTTTGCCTAGTCCGTGAAAAGAGGCTGTTGCCCATGCATGCCCTCGGGCAGCCAGACCCTCGCCAGCTCGGCCCCGGCTTTTCTTTTTGGGGGGTAGATATCCATAATCTATCTCCCTATGCCGGACATTCAAGCTTTCAGCAGTCCGGCATGCATGCCCTCCGCCGGGGCCCGAGCGCCAAAGAAACCTTAATCAATAAAACATTTAAATTGTGTTCTCTCTCTCGTTTTGTGAGTCTCTTCAGGTTGAAATGAAAGATGTTTGCATGTCACACAAGAAGGTTTCTCAAACCTGAGAAGAGAAAAACATCTCCAGCTGTCTTTGATTGAACTTGTTAGGATTACTGTGGATATCTTATGAATCATCACTAGTAAATACAGTACATTTAAACTTTGAAAGAGTTGATCACTTTTAAGGCTACTTTTTCACCAGGCTACAAGATTCAAACTGGTGCTTTTAAAAGACTTATGTTGATGATTCATGTGTTATAAATTTCTAATCAGATACATCTTGGAACAGTCTCTTTGATCAGGAACACAAAAGAGTATGCCAGGAATAAATGCAATATGAGGGTTAAAAACATCAAAAAAGTGAAAAGAAAGTCAATTATCTTCTATCTACGATAGGGGTTTTAATCCTTTGATGAAGTCGTGCCTTTGTGTACTTTCTTTGACTTTCAGCAGATTGAGACTCAACTAAAATCCACACCCACCTTTGCAGGTGTTTGT
>JBBPBX010006972.1:11461-25133 GCA_038048925.1 Garcialebias charrua | reverse complement strand
GGCAGCTGGATTTGATTTAACAGCATGATGCATCACCAAAACTAAAAACGTGGTACTTCTGTCATCTTCTGCTCAGATCTGAGAACTGGCCCCAGGTGGGAAGAAGCTCTGAGGGGAGTCCCACCTCTGCTCATATTTTCAAATGATTGACCTTTAAAAAAAAGAACAAAAGCAGTGGAGAAAAGGGGTGAAAAAGAGGTGAGTTAAAAGTGATGTGATAATAAAAAGACAGGCTGAGAAAACAGAAGCACACAGCAGGTGTTTGGATAAAAAAGGGCGAACTCACAGCAGAAATATGTCAGCACATGTCTGTCACTATTTATGGAGCATCATAAGATGAAGGAGAAAAAGAACTGAAGTGTCATGGCGCCCCTTCCAGAGAGGTGGACTTAACAGAAGCTGTGGGATCTCTGAGCGCTCGTGTTGGGTTGATAAAGGTCACACATGACTTGGTGTCCTTTAAAACCACGGTGTACAACAAGTCCTCATTAGTCTGTGATGAAGATTAATAACATCTGATTTGTGTTGGTTATTAGTGCAGTACTATGTTTGAGATTATTCAGTGGTGTTACGTCCCCAAGGAACATAGCATTTTAAGGGACATGAGACAACAAGGAGAGTTAAAAAAAAAAGACGTTTATTTTTAAGCTCTCTAATGTTGCGGCTCTGGCTGTGCTGCCTCCAGCTGCTCTGTGAAGAGAAAAAAAAGAAAGAGCTCAAACCCTCAGTTTCCCCGCGTCCACAAAACCCCAAAAAGTTACAAACGAAAGGCGGACCTGGTGAGCCGATCCAACAAAATATAACAGTACCCCAGTGGGCCAACCCCAATATAGGGCCGTCGAAACCTCTGTGGGTGCCGGACTGAATTCAAAAGGCCCCGCCTAAGGCAAAAAAAAGTGAAAACGGTACAACCAGTCTCACCAGGTCGAATCTAGCCTGGTTAAAACCAGACCCTTGTCCTTCACTTCGCTTTGTACTAGGGTCTGGGACTTCTCCCATAGACAACGATTTCTCCGGTAGATTTTTGACCGGACCAATCAGAGAACAGAAGGGGCGGAGTTTTTGGCCCCTAACCCACGCCCCCACCTGTCCCAGCGCGCAGCCAGCGAGCATTCACATGTTCTCATTCAAAGCGATGCAAAGCGATGCAGGACTGTTTTATATGTGACACAAATGTATTAATTTCCCCTTCTTAATCCCTTATCTGGAGTTTTCTTTTGTTTTTTTTGCCAAAAGTCAAGTGATCGCTCCCTCCTCCCTCCTCCCCCTCCTCCTCTCCCTCCGCTATGAGGAAATGTCTCAGTTTGTCACGAGAGAATTAAAGTCAGGTTTTACGTTGCTACCCGAGTCCCATCAGATTTTCTGGTCTTCTGGTGTGCTGGACCAGCGATCCATGGTTTTATTATTTTTTTAGAGTGTTTTATTAACATATAAACACAGAATATGCAGCGGCAGCGACAGCGGAGGGAGAGGAGGAGGGGGAGGAGGGAGCGATCACTTGACTTTTGGCAAAAAAAAACAAAAGAAAACTCCAGATAAGGGATTAAGAAGGGGAAATTAATACATTTGTGTCACATATAAAACAGTCCTGCATCGCTTTGCATCGCTTTGAATGAGAACATGTGAATGCTCGCTGGCTGCGCGCTGGGACAGGTGGGGGCGTGGGTTAGGGGCCAAAAACTCCGCCCCTTCTGTTCTCTGATTGGTCCGGTCAAAAATCTACCGGAGAAATCGTTGTCTATGGGAGAAGTCCCAGACCCTAGTACGAAGCGAAGTGAAGGACAAGGGTCTGGTTTTAACCAGGCTAGGTCGAATCCAGCGTCACGATGGTAAAGCAAAAACGAATGTCCATCTGGTCTAGGTGAAGAAAAAAAACTTCCCGGCCAACAGGTCGCTCAGGCCTCAGGCTTCAGCACTCAGGACGAGCGCACACAGCTCCCAACAACAACGGCGTCTTCTTCGGGACTGGCAACCCGGACTGACAGGTGCGGGCAGAGGGACGGAAACCAAACAATCCTCCTGCTCCAAAACTCCCCCTCTACTTTTACTGCCTCCTCAGCCTCTTTGGCTTCTTCTGCTTCTTCAACTTCTTCTACTTCTTCGGCTTCTTCTACTTATAGGCGGGCCAACAACCCCACCAATAGCGTGATCCAATTAATATTCAGCTGCAGTCAATCAGCCTCCCAAAACCTTTTAACACCCCATCACGCTGACATGAATAAAACAACGGGCCCAGGGCATGTAACAAGTGGTGATAACAATGTAGAAAATATGTCCAAAGTCAATGTATTTATCATTGAAAACATGTAAATAAGTAGACTATCACAGCAACACAGCAACAATAACCAAACAAACAAAAATGATGCAAAAACCTGCTGCAACACATTAAAATGTGCCGTAGCTGATACTAATTGTTCAATTCAATTCAGTTTATTTATAGAGCTCCAAGTCACAACAGAAGTTGTCTCAGGACACTGAACAGAAACATTCACATACATTAAAAAGTCAATTAGTAAAGTTCTCTATCTAAGGAAGCAGCAGATTGTGATGGAGCTTCACTTTGTCGCAGTCTCCCATCCTGAGCAAACACAAAGGCAACAGTGGAAAGGAAAAACTCCTTATTAACAAGAAGAAACCTCCAGCAGAACCAGGCTCAGGACAGGCACATCTGCTTTGATCGACTGGGATTGAGAGGACAGGAAGGAGAGACGAACACAGACTGACAGGTCCAGGTGTACTTTCTATTGGAAGAAATGTTTAAAAATCACGTTAAGGATATAAATAATTACAAATACAAATAATCACAAATACAAACGGGTTGAGCAGAGTAAGTAAATACAGCAGCAGAGTGAGGAAATGTGGTCAGTTTGTTCCCCAGCAGTCTAAGCCGCTTAGTTCTAGCACCATAACTAAGGGATAACTCGGGAAACCCCAGCCGACCCTAACTATAGGATTTATCAAAAAGGAAAGACTGAAGCCAAATCTTCAAAGTAGACCGTATGTGACAAGGCTCAGGGGCCAAATGTGGCCCTCGTTGACATCTTATCTGGCCCCCAAGATAATATGTGAAATGTAAAATACTTCTATATTTTTTCCCAGAAATCTTTGATTATGATATCAAAAGCACAACAGAGAGCATCAATTGAGATGAATTAAACTCTTGTTGAGGAACCTGTGACCAAGAAAATATGTTGGATATCTGACTTGAGTTAATGCAGTTTCTGAAATTGGCCCTTAGTTTGAAAAACGTTTTAACACTAGAAGTCCCAGGATTTTCGACCTCCCCCCAGAAGTCCTGAAAGAGGGTCAAAAGACCCTTAGTCCAAACCAACCATTAGTGGGACATTAACTGCCTTTTGTTATAAATATGCGTGCACACAACTCAGACACCCCCACCACACCAAACTGCACAGACTGCATTCCAATGTTTCCACCAGGTAAGTAAGACTCTGCTTGCACTTCCCCCCTTAGTCAGAAGAGAGGCCCTGACCTGAATTCACACATAACAGACCCTGAAGTTATCTCACAGTTGAACATTTTGGGACATCCACTGAACGGAAAGCTTTGTCTGCTCCAGAACAATTTTATGCATAAAATTGTCTTATTCTGCTGTGCTGACTATCCTGTAACTTTGATGTTCTTGTAAGAGGTTATGAGGAGGTCAATATTAATACTGACCTCTTTACCTTAATTAATTTATTCAGATTGAATAGTAATTTCACGGATTCTCTTCTTTTTCAGTTTACCCAATATTTCTGTGATCTTTATGATGGATAAATAAACAGAGCCATTAAGTGACAATGGACATTGACTTAGTTTGATATGTCAAAGAGACACTATCATTTATTTAAAATAAATCAACTAAATTAACACCATTACACTTGATTGACATGATTTCACTTTCTTTCAATTCAGATACGTCAGCACACTTAAATTTAACACAACAGACATAAATACTAGATGTTAAACATATTTAGTCTGTGGGCTCTTTAACTTAAAAAATAGTTTCCAGCTTAGATTGAGAGGGGAAAGAGTAGGAGGAAAGATTTAAGAAGAAGTTATCGTGAGCATGATACCAGAGTGACACTTCTCATCCGACTTCTGCTAAAATCCAGGTACGTTTTGTAAACAGCTCTTTACCTTTTGACGACAGCCCGGTAAGAGGGAAGACCTTGTAGCCTTTCAGATGCACGGATCCTTGTGGGAACCAGTACAATACCTTCAAGCAGGGTTCTGGTTTACGTTTCCAACGTCTCCTGGTTTTGCGTTGGTCATCAGAGAATATGTCAGCTTCAGGCCTCTGACTTCAAGATAAACTTATTCCAAGGAGGAATAAACAAAGTTCTTGATCTTATGCTTGTTCGAAGTGGACTCATAACAGCAAGTCATCAGTCCTTAGCTGAAGACGCAGGTCGTTAGCTCTTGACCAAACGTACCCAGCTCTTTGGGAAAGGTTCACATCTCTTTGAAGTTCCCAGCAAACTCTGAAGCGTTCTCGCACAGTTAGAACTTAAAAAGCAGGAACAAAGAGAGGAGTGCACTTGCCTTATCAGGCCCAAGGTTACAGCCAGAGCAGAGGGAGATTTGTTTAGGAAAAGACAGAGAAGCTGGAGCCTTGTTCATGAAAAACAACGGATTAAACTGTCTTCTTATTTCTAAACAAAACAGTCGGGTCTCTGTGACCCGAGATTTCACCTTTAACACCGCAGTGAACACAACTCTTAAAGAATAACACAGCTTAAAAGCACACATCATGAAAATGACAAAGGTTATTCTTTTGATCACATCAGCCTAAAATCAAAGATAGAAATAGTCTCTTTTTGGTGACTATGTTATCAGATTATAGCTAAATGAATGATTTTGTAGTAAATGTCTTGCTTTACTGAAAGGTCAGTAAAGGTCATCACTGGACAGTTCAAAACCTTAGTTTGACCCTGGGTAGGTCCATTACATTCTGTCAAATAAATTATTTTGCTTACAAGTACTGTCTCTCTCCTTGTCCTTGGCACATGTATATATGGTGCGTGCCGGCACATGCAGGTGGCCCATTGCTGTGTTCTAAAACATGCTTGACCTATTGTTGTCCGTCACCTGATGGACCGACACAGGTCACATGACATGAAGTCAACTGACGGACCGACATAGGTCACACGACATGAGGTCAACTGACGGACCAACACAGGTCACATGACCTGAGGTCAACTGACGGACCGACACAGGTCACATGACCTGAGGTCAACTGACGGACCGACATAGGTCACACGACATGAAGTCAACTGACGGACCGACATAGGTCACACGACATGAGGTCAACTGACGGACCGACACAGGTCACATGACCTGAGGTCAACTGACGGACGGACATAGGTCACACGACATGAAGTCAACTGACGGACCGACATAGGTCACACGACATGAGGTCAACTGACGGACCGACACAGGTCACATGACCTGAGGTCAACTGACGGACCGACATAGGTCACACGACATGAAGTCAACTGACGGACCGACATAGGTCACACGACATGAGGTCAACTGACGGACCGACACAGGTCACATGACCTGAGGTCAACTGACGGACCGACACAGGTCACACGACATGAAGTCAACTGACGGATTGACATAGGTCACATGACATGAGGTCAACTGACGGACCGACATAGGTCACATGACCTGAGGTCAACTGACGGACCGACACAGGTCACATGACCTGAGGTCAACTGATGGACCAACATAGGTCACACATAGGTATAACCCCCCATCCCCCACCTATGGGGGATGGGGGGTTATATTTGTCTGCTTTCAATGTGCTTGTAGCTGTTAATTAGCAGCAGCTCATATTAGAGTCATCATCAGGTTGAAGCAGCATCTCATCACAGCATCAGCTGTTCAGAGGAGAGTGTGAGAATTAGATTACTGCTGGGGGAGACCACGGGGAGAAAAGTGCTTGGACATGAAGGGGTGAACAGATGGCACCGTTAAGTGAGACTCCCTGCAAGAAGCACTGAGGAGGAGCTGAGATTATGCTCAAGTCGAGAAATGAAACTGGTTGGACTCTGAGTGACCAGCCCTGCTAATAATGTTCATCAGGACAAAGAAGTAAAACCGATCTGGAGTCAGTTTGACCAAAACGCAAAGAGAAGTGCATCAGATGTCCTTCCTAATATGAATCATATCTAACCTCAACTATTGGGAGCGCAGACCTGATGTGAACATCTTTAAACGTATGTTAAAAACAAAGGAAGACATTTTTAAATGTTATGATCTTGAGAATAAGTTTTCCAGAAGTTTATTTACTTATAGAAAAAAAAACACGATCACTGAATATTTATCATGGGCACTTGTGACCTAAACAGTGAGATTATTTAAATTTTAAAACTCAAATTGTAATATTTATACAGTACAGTAATCGAAACCATCAAACTACATATTTGGCACCACCTTAAATTAGAAACATTCTCAAATTCCTCAGGCACAAAGATTGCTAATCTGGTCGAATGTTCAAAGACATCTTGATTTTGCAGGCAGCATCAATTTTATATATACAGGTAGTCCTCGACTTACGACGTAGATCCGTTCTTACGCGACGTCGTAAACCAATTTTCGGCGTAAGTCGGAAAATACGTACATACTGCACCATATACATGTACAGTACTGTATTACCAAGCACTTAGCCTATCCTAACACAGTACCCTACATAATTATCAAAAAACACATACGTTTGGGAGCCATAATGAAGGGCAAAAAGAGTTTATGGCCTACTAGGATGCCGGTAACGCTGCCCTCGGTCCTTCCACCGTATTCCGTTTACGACGTAAAACCACGTTCACAGTACAGTATTCCTCCGCCCCTGCACCACGTACAGTACAATATTTTCCACCACTGCACCACGTACAGTACTGTACAATATTTTCCGCCGCTGATTTACGACATTTACAACGTAAAACCGGTCCATCTGCCGCATTCCGCATTCCGTTTACAAAGTAAAACCGCATTCACAGTATACAGTGCAGTATTCTTCCGCTGCTATGTTTACGATGCAAAACCGGTCCATCCGCCGTATTCCGCATTCCGTTTACGACGTAAAACCACGTTCACAGTATACAGTGCAGTATTCCTCCGCCGCTATGTTTACAACGTAAAACCGGTCCATCCGTCGTATTCCACATTCCATTTATGACGTAAAACCGCGTTCACAGTATACAGTGCAGTATTCCTCCGCCGCTACGTTTACAACGTAAAACCGGTCCATCCGCCGTATTCCGCATTCCGTTTACGACGTAAAACCACGTTCACAGTATACAGTGCAGTATTCCTCCGCCGCTATGTTTACAACGTAAAACCGGTCCATCCGTCGTATTCCACATTCCATTTATGACGTAAAACCGCGTTCACAGTATACAGTGCAGTATTCCTCCGCCGCTACGTTTACAACGTAAAACCGGTCCATCCGCCGTATTCCGCATTCCGTTTACGACGTAAAACCACGTTCACAGTATACAGTGCAGTATTCCTCCGCCGCTACGTTTACGACCTAAAACCGGTCCATCCGTCGTATTCCACATTCCATTTACGACGTAAAACCGCGTTCACAGTATACAGTGCAGTATTCCTCCGCCGCTACGTTTACAACGTAAAACCGGTCCATCCGCCGTATTCCGCATTCCGTTTACGACGTAAAACCGCGTTCACAGTATACAGTGCAGTATTCCTCCACCGCTATGTTTACGACGTGAAACCGGTCCATCCGCCGTATTCCGCATTCCGTTTATGACGTAAAACTGCGTAACTCGAAATAAGGCTTTTCATAGTAAATGGGAGATGCGTCGTAACCATGAAACGTCGTAACTCGAGACCGTCGTAACCCGAGGACCACATGTATGCATATACTTACATATATATATGAATTTCTCACAAGTTTTCTGGACAAAAAAGTGCACATTGCTAAATAATTCATGTAAATGTGTCACTGGAAAAGAAAAATGCCGAGATACAACAAAGATTTTTGTTTTCGAACCCTGTAGTCCTGAGATGAAAACAGCATAAAACTAGACAACAGTTTACATCATATGTAGGAGTAGCAAATACTGATTTTCATGTTCTTTTGCAGCGATTGCTTTAAAACCAACAGAAACATTTTATTCCTTGATTTATTGAAATTGAATAAATAAAAGACAACAGCTGAGGTCCGGCTCGTGAATCCGTACAGCGCTTTAAGTCTTCAACTCGCCTCAACTCAGTGCTGCTGTGATCATGGGCTGGGAGGAACTGAAGACTGAAAGCGCCACACAGTGCAGCCTCCTGCTCGCTCCTCTGCAGCTCGGTCCGACAGAGAGACTTCCCTCCGCCGTCACAGCGAGTCAGCCATCAAAACAAGCTGAATGCCTCACAAGCTGAGCGACGGCCCGACCATGAGGCAGATAAAGGGGAGTGGAAAGGTCATCGCTCCCTGATAGTAACATCACATGCTAATCCAAATCAAAGCTACCTTTGGAAGATTAAAAACAACTTTCATCCTTTACCTTCATGTTAGCATTCATTTATACTGTTTACAACAGAATCACTGCTCTTTATTTGCTGCCAATTTCTCATTTTAGCTTCCATCTTGTTTTTAATCCTGCCTCACACATTCCCAGCATCAATCTTTATAATTTGACTTTACCCTTTGCAAACAAATGCCTGCACAATGTCAAATATGCAAGAGTCTGCAGCTGTTTGCCGACTTTACAGAAAACATGACACGAAAGCTGATTTCTGAAACTATTTGAACGACTTTAAGGACACAGTGTGGCATAAAAATTGTTGAATATAAAAGAGCTCAGTATTGGTTTCATCTTTCAGTTTCTCAGCATGCTTATTTCTGACTACATCTCTGGGTTCCTGCTCATTAAAACGTGTACAGAAGATAATTTTATTTTTGAACCGCTTCAATAAATTTGTCCACTAAAGCACCAACACAACTTGTGTAAACTCCATCTTTTTTACTTTGTTCTATAACTACAAATGACTCGTATCTTTGAATTTCTGTCCTTTCAAGAATGCGGAAGTTGTTAAACAACTCAAAACTGAGCAACAAAGTATTTGCTGATAGGCTGATGCTGTAAAAATTAACATGTTTTAATGAAATAAAGGGAGAAAAGGTTTGAGGTCAAACCAAACAGCAATAAAAAAGTCTAAAACTTAACAAAAAACAAAACTAGTTAAAAATAGACAATGTAATTAATTCCATTTGTTCTCATGGAAACTGAAATTATGTAAAATTTAAATAGTAAAATCCAATTTATGACTCAGTGTTTTTATGGACTTAAACTGAGATAAGAAATATATTTAAAAAAACAATTTCTGTTTAAAATGAGTTCAGAGTCTCAAAGTTATTTAGGAATTTTAGTCTCAAATCAATCGGAACATCATCCGAACTAAAAACCAACAATTTATTGGTCGTAAAGCAGTTCAGCACCACAAAACTAATATTGAAAAAAAAAAAAGTCTAACACTTCCTGAAAACTGAATTTGTATCAGATCCTGGTCCTCCCTATGTCACGAACCGAGTTTCCCACCTGCTCCAGGATCTCGGCGGTCAGGTACTCGAGTCCACCAGGTTGACGGGAATTCATATACGGCACCTCCTTTTCAGCTCATTTGGGATTTGGGGCTGTAGTTGAGGTAGTTGTGCGTTAGACATGTTAATCAGCTACTCCTGTTTGTTAACCCTTAGATGCATAAGTGGGGTCAAAAATTACCCAGAGGGTTGTTATTCTTCAAAATCTCTGAAATTAAAAGTTTTTACTCTTCCATATTCCAGGTATTCCTCATAAAACATGTTTGTGACTTCAAGCCATTTGAATTTTTTTAAATGTTTTTATACATTTTCAGAAATTGCAGTTTTTGTGTCACTACCCCAGTTTTTCATGAGTGGGGTCAAAAATGACCCCAAGCATTTCCTATAGAATCTCAAGGGTTTGCTTTGGGAACCTTTGATTCTTACCAACTGTGACTGTCAAGATACATTTTCTGTCTCATTTACACATCTGATACCTGCAGTCTCATCACTAGGAGGTCAGTTTGACACAGCAGCATACATATACAGTATTATCTTCATTTACCAACTCCATGACTTTACTGTGATAGAATATCATGTTGGTCAACAAAGTATACACTCTTAGCTAACTACAAAATAATGTTAGTACTTAAAGCTGCTATCTGCAATTTCTGTATGACCAAAACACTTAGAGCAATTTTGAACAGGGAAAGCCTTCTGCTCCCTCCCCCTTGCTCTCTGGCTGACCTGCAACTCCGCCTCCTTAGCTCCTCCTCCTCCCAGCGCTGCAGGCTGGGACAGGCGGGGGATGAGCTGTGTGAAGCTGACACCCCACCCACATGAACAAAACTCTGTTTTTATTGGCTGGTTCAAAAAACTCTGTTTTTATTGGCTGGTTAACGGCTGGTCACTGTGGGTTTTTATAAATGCTTTTATTGCCACCGGGAGACGCCAGAGGACTATAGTTTTTTCAGAGATTACTTGTCAAACATCTATCTATCATAAAATAGTGGCAGAGTGAAGAAATATGTTTAAAAAATAACTTACATTAAGCTAGCTAACATTACACTAGCTTCGTAAGCCAGCTAATATTACTGCATTTGTTGTGTAGAGACTCACTGTATTCATAATTCCTTGCAACAAATGCAAACCTGTTAGGTAACCTATTATATATTATTATATATATTTTATATATATATATTATTTTAAAAATCTGTATGCCTCTTTTATGATTGTCTATTGTTGTTGCTGTTGTCCACTGTTGTCATAGTTCTTTGTTGAAACCAGGTCTCTCATGTTTGTCTGTTTTATGTTTTCTCATCTAATCTATCAACTTGGAGGACAGCTAGATACCCAAAGACCTTGCTCGAGATATGATCCTGAACGGATGGGATGAAGAGCCCATCAGTGGTACTGACCCGGGATCTGACATCTTGTATGTAGAGGATACAGGTTATTGTCTACCTGGACAAGTCAGGCTGTCTGGAAACCAACCTGCCTCTGCTGAACAAGATCAGTCAGACACGGAGGAGTCCTCTGAGACCTCCAAAGAGGGAATGGATATTGTGTCCAACAGAATGAGCCACAAGGACTCTTAAGGTCGAGATACAGTGAAGCAGACTCCGTATACGCGCGTATATGCCCGTATACGCGCGTATACGGAGCCTCTGCTACAGCCCGGCTGATGTTCTCGCGTAGATTCTCGTGTTTTCGCTCCAAATTCTACGTCATTTCCTCCGTACCGTCACTTCCGATCGTCACTTCCGCTAGTTTTTCGCTCCACGGAGAGGACTCAACTGAGCTCGCTGATTGGTCACTTTGACACGCCTACTGAAATGATTGACAGATTTCAGTCAGCTCAAAGTGAAACCTATCGTGAGCAGCTCGCTCAGACTTCTGCGGTGTTCTGATACGGTCTTTCTACTATATATGTTATAAAAAGTTCTCTCAGAAATAAAAATAATAACAGGGAGTGCTTTTCCTGCAGCCCACAGCCCACCAGGGAATATATAAAACATCGCGCACCCAGGTAGGACCTGAATTCATTCATTTCATTCATCGAGTGAACGGAGGAAGAAGCGGTTACTTGACTTTAGGCAAAAAAACAAAAGAAAAGGCCCGATCAGCGATAAAAAAGAGGAATTTATTTCATTTGTGTAACATACAAAACAGTCCGGAGCCGGGGAAGTTTAGGTCAGACACCGCGCATCGCGTATGCGAATCGCGTATGCGTAGTAAAAAAATACCTTTGCGCGTACTTGCCCTGAGGGGCTACGCGGGGCTACGCTGCGTACGGGGCATACGTACGCTGCGTATTGGCGTATCGTGAGGACGCGCGAGTGTATCTCGCCCTTTACTGGGCAGAGTTATCTCCCACTCAGGCTAAAACACCAAGCCACAATTTACTGAGAAGTCAGTCAAGGCCTGCGCCTGGGTTTAGCACCATCTCTCAATAGATGCATGAAAGCTGTTTATCACTGATAGTATATTATAAGGGCAGCACAGTGGTGCAACTGGTAGAGCTGCTGCCTCTCAGTGAGCAGGTCCCTGGTTCAAATCCCAATCCGGGGGCCTTTCTGGGTGGAGTTTGCATGTTCTCTCCGTGCATGCGTGGGTTTCCTCCGGGTACTCCAGTTTCCTCCCACAGACCAAAAACATGCATGTTAGGCTGATTGGTAACTCTAAATTGTCCCTAGGTGTGAGTGAGAGAGTGAATGGTTGTTTGTCTCTATGTGTCCCTGTGATGGACTTGCGACCCGTCCAGGGTGTACCCCGCCCCTCGCACAGTGATTGCTGGACACGGGCACCGGCTACCCCAGTGGACCCAAAAATGGAAGAAGCGAGTAAAAGATAATCGATCCAAAAAAAAAAAAAGAGGAATTAAAGTTTTTCAAAAGCAATACGTCAGAATGAAAGTAACAAAGCTACTTCAACATGCAGCCACCCCGAGCAGCACAATTTCACCTTCCTTGGATGACATTAATCTGGCCTCCAGTTCTAATGTTAAAAAATCTTGGTGTTATTTTTGATCAGGACATGTCTTTTCTCCCCGCACATTAAAAATGTTACTAAAACTACCTTCTTCCACCTGCATAATATCACTAAATTTAGAAACATCTTATCTATAAATGATACAGAAAAATTGAAGGTTATGCACCATAACCCATGTTCCCTGAAGGAAGGGAACAAGGTGCAACATATGACTATGGGAATTGCGCCCCGCGCGGTTCACCTGAAAAAATACAATCACGCCTTTTAAGGCAGGTGGGCGTCAGCGTCAGCAAGGAGGCCCCGCCCTCTTTGCATAAAAGAGGCTGACGTCCCACCCTCATCCTCTAAGTGCACTTCACAGAGCTTGGGCATTGAAAGGGCAAACATGTGTTGCACCTTGTTCCCTTCCTTCAGGGAACATGGGCTATGGTGTATAACCTTCAGTTCCCTTATCAGTCAGTCCATAGCGGTGCAACATATGACTATGGGAACATAATTCAATCACGCCCTGGAAATGCTCCGGAAATGCATGCTTATGAGAACTTATGCCTTAGACTACAGGCGCCAGCTGCTCATTTCTCTGTGGTAGAGAGAACAGCTTGAGTCACGTCACGAGCAGTGATATCTAGGCTGTAGTGTTTCACAAACGTGTTTGATGATACCCAGTTAGCAGCTGCACAGATATCTGCTACTGGTACACCCTTGAATAAGGCCCAGGAGGTGGCTAAGCCTCTGGTTGAGTCAGCATGTACCCCAGTGGGCACCTGCTGACCTTTCCTGCTGTATGCCCTCTTAATGGCCTCAGTCACCCATTGTGAGAGGCACTGTTTAGACAGGACTCTGCCTGCAGCAGGATTAGCGAAACAGACAAACAGCTGATTTGTTTTGCACCAACTGTTTGTTCTCTTCATGTAGGTGCTCAGGACCCTCACGGGGCAGAGCACGTCCAGACGCCTCTGCTCTGCTGACAGAACAGGGGGAGGAGGAAAAGTTGACAGTTCCAAAGTCCAGACTCCTGTGATTTAGAGTTGGAACTTTAGGCACATAGGCAAAGTTTGGACGTAGGGTGACCTTTGACCCGTCTGGGGCAAATCTGGTACACATTGGGTGTACTGATAAAGCGTGAAGGTCTCCTACACGCTT
>JBBPBX010006971.1:46939-66672 GCA_038048925.1 Garcialebias charrua | reverse complement strand
GGTAAAGAGGCTGTTTACAAACGTACCTGGGATTTAGCAGAAGTCGGATGGAAAGTGTCATCTGGTTAAACTCAAGATAAATAACTTCCTCTCTTAACCTCTCCCTATTCCTCTTAAATCTCTCCCTATTTCATTTCTAAGCTGGTAACTATATTAAGTTAAGAGCCACAGACTAAGTATAATGACATCCTGTATTTATGTCTGTTGTTACAATTTAAATGTGCTGACGTATTAAATTGCAAGAAAGTGAAATCTATCAATCAAGTGTAATGGTGTTAATTTTAGTTGATTTATTTTAAATAAATGGTAGTGTCTCCTGGCATACCAAACTAAAGTCAACGTTTCCATTGTCACTCTATGGCTTCTGTTTTACTTATCCATCATAAAGATCACAGAAATATTGGGTAAACGGAAAAAGAAAAGAATCCGTGAAATTACTATTCAATCTGAATAAGTAAATTAATTAAGGTAAAGAGGTCAGTATTAATATTGACCTCCTATATATCCTTTACATGGTCAGCCTGTACGAATCCCAGGGGAGTTTTTGTTAGACGCTGCCGCTCCACGGTTCCCCGAAGCGGTGGACCCCTATTCGCAGAGCGGTCTTTTGGTTCCGGGTCCTGTGCACCATTGTTTCCCGCAGGCGTTTGTGCCCACTGCACTCCAGTCTGCCCGTTTCGTTTTTGTGCGACGTGACGCCCACCGTTCGCCCCTCCAGCCTCCGTATGACGGGCCGTTTCGAGTGCTCGAAAGAGGCGCGAAAAGTTTTGTTTTAGACATGGGTGGGCGTAGAGAGCTGGTTACAGTGGACCGCCTGAAGCCAGCCTATGTGTTGGCTGATGATGAGGTGTTGCCGGCTCAGGTTCCTAGACGCGGCCGCCCTCCTGCTCGACCCCATCTTCCGTTTTCTCCCCCCAACTGTGTTCCTTCCCCTGTGGCACAAAATGTTGTTCCTGCACGGATGCCAGCCGTTTCTCCGCCCCCGAGTCGACGCAGTCGGTTTGGCAGGTTGATTAGGGCTCCTGTGAGAGACTGATGTTTTGTATTTGCCCTTCTGGGTGTTCGGGGGGGGGCTGTGTGGTGTGTTGGGAGGCATGTGGCCTCATCTCTCTCTCACCCAGTAGGAGGAGCCAGCGAGGTGCTCCCCAGGTTTTACCAGGTGATGAAGAAGAAGTGTTCGTGTGTTCATTCATTCATTCTGTAACTGGTTTTGACGCTCGAAGGATTAAAGGCAACTGCTTGCAGATCAGTTTGTTTCTCCTTCTTCACACGCTACAATATTAATATTATTAATATTTGGAACCACCCTCAGAGACAGAAGAGCTGACCTTATAGTTAACAACCTGCTGATCCTCGCTACATACTTCATCCATTCCTGTAAATTGGGAAACAGAAAACCTGACTTTTCAACCTTTCGACGCCAGCTGATGGACAACCACCTAAAAACATTAAAACTGATGAAAAGCAAGATGAGTACGGTAGGATACAGCTACTTAATGCATGTGAAGAACTGAACTTATTTGATAATTAGAAAAAAAAGATACTGTAGATAGATAGACAGACAGACAGACAGACAGATGTGTAATTTACTTTTTGTCCAGCAGGGGTCCGAGACGAGTAGAGAAAAAGGAAAGAATGATTCCAGGGATCTGAGTCAGCAGCTCTTTACGGTTTTCTTCTGTCTTTCTCTTCCCCTTAACTTCCGGTGGATCATCTACTAATCTAAACTCCTTTTTGATAAACTATGGACACTGGCAACGTTTGTGGACCATAAGAAGCTTCGTTTGGAGGGCGAATAAAAGCAGAAGACCATTTTGTGTGTCGCTAAGGTATCCTGTAACATCCATTTCTCTGCTGCTGGTTGAACACGCTACTTTTTTTTTTTTACCTCCAGAAAAAGTTTGCTAGCGTCCTGGTGCTTTTCGTCTAGCTGTAACTTCAGCGTTTTACCTCCATTTTGAGGTTATATATTGTTTAAACTCGTCAGGTTAGAGTTATGTGTTGCGCTAAACCAAATTGAAGTGAAGTAGACACAAGCTTAGATGAACAATAGGATTAAAACGGACAGGAGCTCATAGTTTGTCTGTTGCCATGGAGAAGGAACCGTACCGGAAGTGAGCTGTACAACTTGGACGAGGTACCTGGTGCCCTTGGGATGCAACACATCATTTATAGCCTGATTCGAGAATAGGTGATGAAGAAATGCAATCAATCATCTAAGTTTAAAGTACGATTTTATGTTGTGAAATGGCTGTAGCTGTTTTGGTGAAACCTCGACTATAATTTCATAAACAATAATACAATGTATGTTGTGAATAACACAGCTACCGCCATTTAAATTTTGAGCTTAATATATGTTAAACTGACTGAGTTGTAGTTGTTTTAGCTGGCAAATATTGATTAGCTGCGGCAGCCATCTTGAAATGGACTGACTTTTAAAGGTAGTCCGTTGTAGGTGAACAACCATTGGTTACTTCCTGAAAGCATTGCTAAAATCTGTCCAGTGGTTCATGAGATATTTTGCTAACAAAGAAGACAGGATGAACTCCAACACAGTGGTAAAGTTTTAAGCAACAGGTTTTGCATTAAAAGTAGTGCTTGAAGTATGTGTTGAGGATTACTCTCAGCTACTGTACTATGCCAAATTTTAGCCAACTGCCAGTAAACCAGACTGAGTTGTAGCCATTTTTGTGTCTCATGAGGCCAGTAGGCTGCAGCGACCATCTGGAATTGGGTTGTAAAAAGTTGTAGATGCTCATCCAATGATCATTTCCTGAACATTTGATTAAACAAGATATTTTGCTAACAAATGAGACAGAGTTGACTCAAAACTTTATTCAGTTATAGAAGTTCATACGATAATGACTGAGAGTTTCATTAGATAACATTCAGTAGTTAATGAGATATTTTGCTAACAGACACACATTGTTTTTTTATTTTATTTATTTATTTGTCTGTAGGTACTGTATTGTGTCTCCTGACCCGTCATGTCTGTCAGAGTATCGTCCATGAGTGTTTTCCCTCCGGTCCGACGGGACCGAGTCATCGCTCGGCTCCCTCAGGTAAAACCTGTCAGCGCCGTCGGCTGGTTCTGGTTCTAAAAGTTTAAACGGTCTCAACTCGACCCGCTCTCTTCAGTCTTTCAGGAAAGAGGCGTCGCTCCACACGAAGGAGGATTTCAGCAGTAAAGTGAGGACGGCCTGCCAGGAGCAACGGACCGGCACCGTGGGGTGAGACCAGAACATTTAAGTCACATGATGTGACTGAAGTTGCTCAACTTTCTGACCTGTTGCTTCTTCTCCAGCAGATTCAAGATCTCGAAGGTCATCGTTGTGGGAGATCTGGCGGTGGGGAAAACCTGCCTGATAAACAGGTAAACTCAAAGTGCTTCTGCATTTATTAACTCAATGACGCAGGTCTGTGTTACTTTAAAACACATATTTAATTATCGTATATGTTTTTCTTCATTAGCATCCTGATGTATTTTAATTAACATACACAGTACAGGTGGTCCCCGAGTTACGACGCAGTTCTGTTCCTACGCCCGTTCGTAACTTGAAAATCGTCGTGTCGGAAAATACATCCAAATGGCCCCTCATAAATCCAAACGGCACCTCATACGTCCAAACGGCCCCTCATAAATCAAACAGTTGGTCCGCAAAGCCACAAGGTTCCAAAACTCCGGGTCGAAATACAGATCCTTTTTCAAGATCTGACAGAAGAAAGCAAGAAATGTAATTACTTATTGTACATCAAGTTCTTAATGTGTACAGGTTCATAGCAATATTTTATTAATATCAATATTAACAGTGTTTGGGGTTCATTATAAAAAAGTAAAAATATTTTTGTGCTAATGTCAATTCTGTCAAGCTGATATGGCTCAAAGCAATTATTTTTCCTCTCCTTCTAATCTATCTAGCTTTTATCACCCCCCACCCCCACCATCCTTCTGTATGTTTTTAAATCTCTGAACAGTTCTGCCCCTTCCTATCTCACTGATCTGCCGCAGCCATATGCCCTACAGCATTCTTTGAGGTCAGCAGACCAGATGCTTTTATTGGTTCCAGGCACTTGTTTTAAGCTCAGAGGTGACCGAACCTTCTCTGTTGCAGGTCCAAAACTGTGGAATGACTTTCCACTGCATGTCAGGCAGGCTCCCTCTCTCACTGTTTATGTCTCGTTTAAAAACTCACTTTTATTCCCTGGCTTTTGACACTGCGAGAGCTGATTTAAACTTTATTCTATAATGTTAGTTATTTAATTCTTATCTTTACTTATTTGGATCTATGTATTTTATCCTGTGCCCTTTGTTTGTTTTTGCTGTACAGCACTTTGGTTGGCCTTGTTGCGGTTTTAAATGCTTTATAAATAAAGTGGTATGGTATTTTAGGTGCTTGAATTTGCAGTCTCATTCTTTCAGTTACTGATAGAGCCGATGCAGCCCAACTTTTCATCTTCATATCCTGATGCATGCTCAATAATCCACGTAGGAAAAAAAAAGTTAAGTCTGGTCCTCTGGACATAGGGCTGGACGATATGGCCAAAATTTTTATCACGATATAGTTCTTAATTTCGGTCGATATCGATATAATTCGATATCGATATAAACAATATAAAAGCCTAAAAAAAACTATAAACTATACAAATAAATTAATGTTCTCCTTGTATTTGTATTTAGCCTCCAAAAAGATGGAAATCACCATCAAATAAACATAAACTTCTCAACCCAATAATTCTCAGTCGGGTCATCTGGACACTTTCTTTTTTATAGAAACGTTTCACCCTCCATCCTCCATCCAATTTCTATAAAAAGAAACTGTCCAGATGACCCGACTGAAAATTATTGGATTTGGTACGTGGATTATTGAGCATGAACTTTCTTGCCATAAAATTCTCAACTGTGTCAATATTAATAGTTTTAACTTTAAACATCTTTAAAATTTACAGCATTGAAATTCATAGTTAATTAAATAAAACTTTTGGGTGTTATTTATAAGAAGCTGACATAGAAATCTCATGGAAATTACTTAAGAATAAAAATAACAAAATCAATTGCATTACTGTATAAAGTAAAATAGTTTTTGAATGACAAAGTTTTGAATATATTGAATAATGTAATGATTGTTCCATATTTAATCTGTTGTATTGAAGTTTGGGGAAAAGCATGTAAAACTATTACAAACCCTGTTTTTTTTGTTTTGTTTTTAAAGAGCTACAAGAATTATTAGTAGGAAGTGCTATGGTCACCCAACAAATATTTCATCAGTTTAAATTATTAAAATTTTATGATTTGGTTGAACATAGTATTTTACAAGTCATGTATAAAACTGAAAAAAAATTACCCCCCAAATATTCAATTAAAATTTGTTTAAAGTTATTAAACCCTGAAGGGAATGTAAATGTTTGTAAAACCTCCATTTAGGACTAGTTTGAAGGAGCTGAGTTGTAAATCAGGAAACAGGATTGTGTTGACTTGATATCACCATAAACATTTCTAAAACTATGTTTTAAAATATGATTAAATCAAAGTTGTTGGGAAGGTGTGGTGCAGGTGAAGTGAAGGTTGTTGTTTGTTTGTAGTTATTTTGTATTTTTTAAACAAGGGGCAGATATTAAAACACTATTTTCGTCTTTCTGCACATTTTCATTCAGTGTTTTTTTTTCTTCTGATGAATTTGTTTTATTTTGAATTTAAAAAACATGCAGCGCTGCTGGGGCTGTTTGTTTACGTCGTAGTTTCAGGGAAACGTTGGCTCAAACTTTATTGTTCTTCATCTTCTGACTCTCATATTCTATCGAGTGGAAACTCTTCAGATTAAACAAGTTAGATGTTCCCACCGCTAGTTAGAACGACTTTGTCACGTTTTGCAAAATAAAGAAACCGAGTAAGACTCGCTGCAGATGAGACCTGCAGTTTAACAAAACCGAACTACGTCCACACCGACGAATTAGTCTTTCCTCTCATCAGTGATGTCGTCTGCTTTCTCTTCGCTTGTGAAACTTTGTTCAGTCACATTCTGACGGTCATGAGCACTCGTTTGACTCGTTTTGAAGCGAAAACTTAACGCGCTTTGGAGACTAGCTTAGCTTTTAGCCTGCTACCGCTAACGCCTGCTGCTGGACTGAGCGCTGCGTAACAACGACGTCACCACGCACGTTTTGTGTCACAGCTTTTTCTGTCCGGGCGGGTTGTTGAAGCAGCCGCTCCAACCCGAACAGAAACAGAAAAACGTTGTAAAATCCTATCGAAATATCGAAAATATGCTTAAACTTCATATCATCGTTATTGAATAAAAGTATATCGCGATATTTATCGTTATTGAATTATCGTCCAGCACTATCTGGACATTCAAAAAACAAAACAAAATTGTAGAAACGTTTCGGCTTTCATTCGAAAGACTACAGCACCTCAGACTTTTTGTACGAAAGACAAAACGTTTCTACAGTTTTGGTTTTTAAATGTCCAGAGGACCGGACTTAACTTTTTTAGATTTTTATCTTCATGCTGCTAATTTACGCCACTCGTATTTCCGTTAAAATCAATGACATATTTACGTCATTGTTTAAAATGTTATGCGATGCATATTTAGGGTGATGTTTTGGAATATTGATGGAAACTTAATAATATATTGATGGAAACTTAAAGCTGCAGTATGTAGTTTCTGGAAAACGCTGGACTTAGAAAAATTTTGAACAGACACCTTTCTGGTCCCTCCCCCTTGCTCTCGGCTGACCTGCAACTCACCCTCCTTAGCTCCTCCTCCACAGCATGGCCTGTCTCGTGACTGGCCAGGCGGGGTTGGGCCAGGCGGGGGATGGGCGTGAGAAGCTCGTTCATGAACCAAACTCTGTTTTTATTGGCTGGTTAACGGCGGGTCACTGTGGGTTTTTAGAAATGCTTGTAGTACCACCGGGAGAAGCCAGAGGACTATAGTTTTTTTCAGAGATTACCTGTCTAACATCAGTCTGTCAGGAGATAGTGACAGAGTGAAGAAATATGTAAAAAATATATTTTTAGAAAAGTTACATACAGCAGCTCTATATACTCTATATATGTTCATTTAAGAGTGATGTAGTGCAGTGTCACCACTGAGTGGCGCAGTTTCACCATGGAAATAATTTATTCTGTACCTTGCAGGGTTAAGTGCTTTATTTCAGTGCTAATGAAGAGTTGTGTAAATAAAAACAACCACTAGATGGCAGACTGATTGTCAATCAGCTCAGCGTAACTTGGCAACATGAAGATCGGTGGCGATAGAGCACGCGCTTTTCTAAGTAAATTAAGAGTTCCTATTAATAAACGGAATCATAACATTGTCTAGGAAAATTTATCAATTTATAGAAAGAGATTTTTCAATAATATTAATAAATATGGTATGTTTCGCAAATATTTACTTTTTTTAATCTGTCTAGAGGACCTGACTTAACTTTGTTAAGACTACTAGTTGACCCTTTTCATTTTCTGAATATTTACATTTTTAAGCTTGTTGTTTAATTTAGGAACAAACTAGTTTGTGTTTCTTCTTTAAAGGATGCTGCATAAATGTGTCATAAACAAACAAGGTCAATGAAAGTTCTCCAAAAAGAGTACCGGTATGTTCTGTACACTCGTGAAATTAAATATTTGAATGATTCCCAAGCACATTTGTCCTAGCATTATGCTAAACTGTTTACAAGAAACACATCTTTAGTCGCTCATTTTTTTCTACCCATGTTTCATAAAAAATTTAAAATATCTACCTGCAGAGTTTCAAAGCGAACATTATTTCCTATTGGACAGTCGTCCACGTGGTACTCCTGGTCAGGGAGCATGTATAGAAGGTAAACCATCTTGTAGGATTCAACTGTGCGCTCCAAGAAGAAGACGAGAAGAGCGCATGCCCGGCAGACCTCCAGGTCATCGGGTAGCAAGCCGGCGATGGTTTTGTAGATGAGGGTTTTTGTGAGGACGTCACAGGAAAGACAAGACTGCAGAGCGTTCACACAGAGCTCCATGCAGAAATGGATCCCATCATCACCCACCTAGTGAAAGGCAACGTCAATACCAAACCTTCTCATACATTTAATCAAATATAAAAAACAATAATTTAGAGTCTCAGTCTTACTTCTTGCAGTATGGCTCTGATGAATGGGAAAATTGATTTAACATTTGTGGCTGAGAACATCAGCTGACGACATTCCTCTAGAAGAACATGCTTGGACGTCTTTAACCGACCGTGAAGATTAGTCCACACACGAACAAGGTCGCTATGAAAAAAAAAAGTTTAAGCAGCGGTTTATTAACAGAAGATATATGGAATTATTGAGCTTAAGTTCAACTTTGGATTATGTTTTGTGGAAATTTAGAACCATCAAAAGACATACACAGACAAATCCCATTCTCACTATTGTGATCCATTTTTCTTCCATGCGTTTGTCGGCATCTTTCTTGTTCTACAATTTTTATGCTATTTCAACAAATATACATCAAAACACCCTGATGCATGCTCAATAATCCAGGTGGAAAAATCTAAAAAAGCTAAGTCTGGTCCTCTGGACATTCAAAAAAACAAAACAATAAAAAAAAAATCTTCTTTTTTTTGCTTTGTTTTGTTTTTTGAATGTCCAGAGGACCAGACTTAGCTTTTTTAGATATACATCAAAACGTTCAGGACAATCCTGCTATGACTTTTGGTATTGGTCTAACTTTAGCTTTTTGAAAATATTTCGCCTTATCTGCCACTTTTTCTATCATAGGAAATGTTCTGAGCTCATTTTACCTCTTTCAAATCTTTAGATGTGTTTACAGCCTTTTACTGCTCCTTTCACGTTTTGTTCTGCTTCAGCTTCTTTCAGCTTCCTTGTGCTAACTTAAAACATTTTTCAGCTATTTTCAGCTGTTTTGTGGTCCTTCCTGCTTTATTCTGCTAACTACAACGTTTTTGTGCTTCTTCTAACTTATTTCTGCTATTTTCAGCTTGTCCAGCTCCTTTCAGCTTATTTCTGCAAGTTTCAGCTTTTTCTACTATTTCAGCTACTATTCAGCTGTTTTGTGTTCACTTTTCAGCTAATTCCACATTTTTTGCATTCATTTAAACTTTTTTCAGCCTAATTCAGTAAAAATGTGCTCTCTCCACTTCCTTCTGGTAATTTAAGCTTCTTTCCACTTTTTAGCTACCGTATTCGTCGGAGGAAAATACGCTCCGGTGTTTAATACGCTTTGTCAAATTATTAACAATAAACAAGAAAAAATTGTACACAATACGCCTCTGTGTTTAATACGCGTCATCGCCACGCGACGCGTCAGCTTTGTCCTGATCAAGATGGCGGCGACAGAAGCAAGCCAGTACAAAGAACTTCACAAGGAAACACGGTAAAAACAATTATTTTTTTGCGAGAAAAAATATATTTCTTAGCTGACTTTATAGAAGACGTGCTCCTGAGTTTAACGAAATGTTCAAATCAGCTGGATTAAAAAAAAAAGTTCGCCGATTTTTATGCAGGCGCCAGGCGGGTCAAACCGGACGCTTTCTTTCTTTAAATTTAGCTAAATAAACGCTTAAAAAATATATTTCTTAGCTGACTTAATAGTAGACGTACTCCTGAGTTTAACGAAATGTTCAAATCAGCTGGATTTTTTTTAAAAAGTTCGCCGATTTTTATGCAGGCGCCAGGCGGGTCAAACCGGACGCTTTGTTTCTTTAAATTTAGCTAAATAAACGCTTAAAAATATATTTCTTACCTCACTATAGCAGACGGGCTCCTGAGCTGAACCAAATGTGAAATCAGCTGGATTTAAAAATCCGCGGTGTGGTTTATGAGTGGTATCTTGCAAACAAAAACAGCTACCGGTACATCCACAGCAGGGAGCGGGCAGCGACAGAGTCATCAGTCCGACCAAAGGAGGCTTTTTTCGGACACATGCAAGTAGAAACTTCTGGAAGTGGCCCCTCTTCCTCTTCGCTCTCTGAGTCCTCTGCTGGCTGCTGCCTACAGCGCCCGTATAGCGGCCGAAACTGGTACTGCACCATTTTTGCCAAAAATGAAAAACGAAGAATCAGAGCGAAAAATTGGTCTAAAAATATGGGAAAAAATCCATAAATAATACTCTTTGGTGTTTAATACGCTGGACATTCAAATGAGCAAAAATACAGCGTATAATACACCGGTTTTTACGGTACTTTTCTTTTTTTTTTCTTAGATAATTCCCACTTTTTGGTTCTAGTGTCATGCTTCTTTAAGCCTAACTGGGCAAACATGTTCTTTCTGCTTTCTTCTGCTAATTTAACCTTGTTCTGTCTTTTCAGTTAACTTTTTTCTTTCTTTTTTTTTTTTTAGCTTTTTTTTAATATACCGGTACCAGTAATTTCATTTGTTCAGATAAATTCAAAATGTTTGTGTTAATTTGTGCTACTTTCAGCATAATTAAGTTCTTTATGCTATTTTTAGCTTGTTATGCTCCTTTCAGCTTTGTTCTGCTAATGTAAGCTTTTCCTGCTCTTTCGGCTACTTTTTTTTATAGCTTTTTTGATGCTAATTTCAGCATTCTCATCTAATTTAACATTTTTAAAGCTTATTTCAGTTATTTCTGCTTCCTTCTGGTAGTTTAAGCATTTGTTTACCTTTTCATCTACTGTACTTTTCAGCTATTTTTGCTAGTTTCAGCTTATTTAGATAATCTCCTAATGTGTGCTCATTTCTGTTTATTTAAACCTAATTCAACAAATATGTGTTCTTTCTGCTTTATTCTGCCAATTCCAGTTCAGCTAATTTCAAGTTTCAACCATTTCCGCTATTTCAGCTACTATTCAGCTGTTTTTAATGCTAATTTTAGCTTTTAAAGCTAATTCCACATTTTGTGCACTCATTTCAACCTTTTTCAGCTTAATTCAGCAAAAATGTGCTCTCTACTTCTTTAGGTAATTTAAGCTTCTTTCAGCTTTTTAGCTACTATTTAGCTTTTTTTTTTTTTTTGTTAAAGCTGGGGTATGTAAGATTGTAATGTAGTCTGTAACTTTTCAAACAATATATATTTTAACATATTTCTTCACTCTGTCACTAGATTGATGTTAGAGAGGTAATCTCTGAAAAAACTAAAAAAAAATATTGTCCCCTTGCTTCTCCAGGTGGTAAATAAGCATTTCTAAAAAGAAAAAGTGACCCGCCATTTTCCAGCCAATAAAAACAAAGTTTGTAACCAGCCAATAAAAACCGAGCTTGAATTTGAATCAGCCAATAAAAACAGAGCTTGAATTCAAATTTCAACAGACCACAAGGGGGCAGAGCCATATATGGCTCTGAGGGGGAGGGATCAGAATGCTTTGCTTGTTGAAATTTTTTCTAAGTGCTGCTGTTCTACAGAAACTGCAGACTGAACCTTTAATTTCAACTTTTTTCCAGATAATTTCCACTTTGTGCTCATATACTGTAATCGGACAAATGTGTTCTTTTTGATTTCTTCTGCTACTTTAAGCTTGTTCTAACTTTTTAGCTACCTTTTTAGCTAATTTCAGCGGTTTTCAGATTAATTGAAGTTTTTCATGGTCATTTCTGTTAATTTCAGCCTATCGAGCTTCTTTCTACTCCTTTCAGTGTTTTTCTGCTAGTTTAAACTGATTTCAGCCTTTTCAGCTACTTTCAAGCTAGTTTGCCAATTTCAGCGTTTTTAGCCATTTTTTTTGCCATTTTCCTGCAAATTCTTCATCAACACGCATTCACACTGCATTTTCACAGGAAATGCAATTTCTCTAGTTCCATTAGCAATAAATTCAGTTTTCTGCACTTACCACAAATAATACATATCTCCTCTTTGGAGTTGCTGTCTCAGAAAAACAGTGGTGAGAGCTAAAAGCAGCTTGTCTGTTTCTTCACACTCCAAGTTGCAGATTATGTGTAATGCATCTTTACCATTAATGTCAGCCACCTGAAAAGAGCAAACATAAACTAAATGTACAACAGATTGTGGCAAAAATTGTCACTGCTTTATTATTATCGCACAAAGCCACTTCACACACCTCTTTTTGTAGGAGTTCATGCTGTAACGTTTTGTAAAGCCACGAGAGGTAAACCTGGTGGAAGAACAAGTGTTGTCTTGCAGCAGGATGCTTAACGCAAAATTTAGCCAGGGCCACGGCCTCGCTGACTCGGCCGCAAAACGAAAGGTAGCGCACGCGGAGCTCGAAAAACACGGGCATTTCTGAGCCGATGTAGCCGTCCACTGAAGGAAGGCAGAAACATAAAACAAGCTTTGGTTTGTTACATGAACAAAACAGTGTTTAATCTGTTAATGATGTTTTTAATATTTGCATCAGCGTTTGTACAAATATGGACTGACCTTCATTCTGAGGTAAACTGGGCTCACTGAGGATCGCCTGTAAGGCTGGACTGGCCCACGGACTGCCGACCTGGACCATACACTCCACTTGAAGTAGGTAAACATTCTGATACTTCGCTAGAACCGAATGACATTCCTGGAAAAGCAGAAGGACAAGAACAATATGTTAAAATGCTAAGATTTATATAGATAAACTCTCACTTTATGCATGTTCTAAAACAAACTGTTTTTTCCATTAATCAATTATCCTAAGCTTAGTTGAGCTTCAAATATTAAATACCATAATGTTAACAAAATACTCTATTGCCATTTCATCAAGGGTTTGGACACATGAAAATAAAAAATAAAAAGCTTTGTCTAATAAAAAAAATAAAATAATCAAGACCACGGTGAGACCAGCTACCGTGGTGCTTGAATGTTTGTGAACTCTCTAGAATTTTCTATACATGTACAGTATTTCTGAATAAATATAACCTAAATCATCATCGGATTTTCACACAAGTCCTAAACGTAGATGAGTTAAACAAATGAGACAAAAAATATTAGGGTTCCCAACCCTGGTCCTTGAGGAAAACCATCCTGCATGTCTTAGTTGCTTCCCTGCTCCAATACACCTGATTCAGTGATTTAATTATTTCATGTTCTGCACAAGCCTGTTAATCACCCATTTATTAAAATCAGGTGTGTTGGAGCTGCGAAACAATTAAAACATGCGGGATGGTGTTCCTCAAGGACCAGGGTTGGGGACCTCAAAGAACGGATTGATTTTTATAACATCCTCCTTTGCCTCAGAAACTTGAGCTCATAAAGCTTCATTTACCTTTGCATAGGACTGGATGATATGGCCAAAACATTCATCACAATATGTTTATTGATTTCGGTCGATAGCGATATAATTCGATATCGATATAAACAATATAAAAGCCTCAGAAAAACTATAAACTGTACAAATAATTAATGTTCACTTTTTATTTGTATTTAACCTTCAAAAAAAATGGAAATCACCATCAAACAAACCTAAAATTATCAACTTTGTCAATATTAATAGTTTTAACTTTAAACAACAACTTCAACAACTTTAAAACTTACAGCATTGAAATTCATAGTTAATTAAATACATTTTTGGGGAGTCGTTATTGATGAGAAGCTGACATGTACATATTATGTAAATTACTTGTGAATAAAAACAACAAAATCAATAACATTACTGTATAAAGTAAAAGCGTTTTTGAATGACAAAGCTTTGTATATATTGTATAATGTAATGACTGTTCCATATTTAATCTATGTATTGAAGTTTGGGGAAAAGCATGCAAATACCGGTAATTACAAATCCTATTTTCATTTTACAAAAAAGAGCTATAAGAATTATTAGTAGGAAGTGTTATGGTCACCCAACAAATACAGTACAGCATATTATTTCATCATTTGAAATTATTAAAATTTTATGATTTGGTTGAACATAGAATTTTACAAGTCATGTATAAAACTCGTAAAAATATTACCCCCATCCATCCATCCATCCATCCATCCATTTTCTTCCGCTTATCCGGGGTCGGGTCGCGGGGGTAGCAGCCTAAGTAGGGAGGCCCAGACTTCCCTCTCCCCAGCCACTTGGAGCAGCTCCTCTGGGGGAATCCCAAGGCGTTCCCAGGCCAGCCGAGAAACATAGTCCCTCCAGCGTGTCCTGGGTCTTCCTCTGGGTCTCCTCCCGGTGGGACATGCCCGGAACACCTCACCAGGGAGGCGTCCAGGAGGCATCCTAACCAGATGCCCGAGCCACCTCAACTGGCTCCTCTCGATGTGGAGAAGCAGCGGCTCTACTCCGAGTCCCTCCCGGATGACTGAGCTTCTCACCCTATCTCTAAGGGAGAGTCCAGACACCCTGCGGAGAAAACTCATTTCAGCCGCTTGTATCCGAGATCTCGTTCTTTCGGTCACAACCCAAAGCTCATGACCATAGATGAGGGTGGGAACGTAGATCGATCGGTAAATTGAGAGCTTTGCCTTTTGACTCAGCTCTCTCTTCACCACGACAGACCGGTACAGCGCCCGCTTCACTGCGGACGCTGCACCTATCCGCCTATCGATCTCACGCTCCAGTTTTCCCTCATTCGTGAACAAGACCCCGAGATACTTAAACTCCTCCACTTGGGGCAGGACCTCCTCCCCGACCCGGAGAGGGCACGCTACCCTTTTCCGGCTCAAGACCATGGCCTCGGATTTGGAGGAACTGATCCTCATCCCGGCCGCATCACACTCGGCTGCAAACCGCTCCAGCGAAAGCTGTAGATCACGATCTGATGAAGCCAATAGGACCACATCATCTGCAAAAAACAGAGAAGCAATTCTAAGGCCACCAAAACGGATCCTCTCAACACCTTGGCTGCGCCTAGAAATTCTGTCCATAAAAGTTATGAACAGAATCGGTGACAAAGGGCAACCTTGGCGGAGTCCAACTCTCACTGGAAACGAGCCTGACTTACTGCCGGCAATGCGGACCAAGCTCTGACACCGGTCGTACAGGGACCTAACAGCCCATATCAATGGGCCTGGTACCCCATACTCCCGGAGTACCCCCCACAGAACCCCCCGAGGGACGCGGTCGAATGCCTTTTCCAAGTCCACAAAGCACATGTAAACTGGTTGGGCAAACTCCCACGCGCCCTCCAGGACCCTGCTGAGGGTGTAGAGCTGGTCCAGTGTTCCACGACCAGCACGAAAACCACACTGCTCCTCCTGAATCCGAGGTTCGACTATCCGACGGACCCTCCTCTCCAGAACCCCTGAATAGACCTTACCAGGGAGGCTTAAGAGTGTGATCCCCCTATAGTTGGAACACACCCTACGGTCCCCCTTTTTGAATAGGGGAACCACCACCCCAGTCTGCCAATCCAAGGGAACTGCCCCCGATGTCCACGCGATATTGCAGAGTCGCGTAAGCCAACACAACCCCACAACATCCAGAGCCCTAAGGAACTCAGGGCGAATCTCATCCACCCCCGGAGCCCTGCCACCGCGGAGCTTTTTAACCACCTCGGTGACCTCAGCTCCAGAGATTGGAGAGCCCGACCCAAAGTCCCCAGGCTCCGCTTCCTCAGTGGAAGACGTGCCAGTAGGATTGAGGAGGTCTTCGGAATATTATAATAATAATAATAATAATAATGAATTCAATTTATAACGCACTTTTCATTAATGAAAATCTCAAAGTGCTACACGGTGCAACAGAAATTAAATGTCAATAAAACAAGTAATAGAACAAGTAAAATCAATAACAGTATCAACTAAGATCAAAAGTAGAATCATGAGGAGGCAGAGTATGCTCGGTTGAAAAGAAAGGTCTTCAAGCCGCTCTTAAAGTCAACCACAGACTGTGGGACCCTCAGACAGTCAGGAAGAGAGTTCCACAGGCGGGGGGCAGCCACACTGAAAGCCCGGTCTCCCATGGTCCTTAATTTGGTTCTCGGAATGTGAAGGAGATTACTGTTCTGTGACCGCAGCGACCGGGTGGATGAGTGTGGAATAAGAATATCCTTCAGATAATCTGGTGAAGTTCCATGTAAGCATTGATGTGTAATGAGAGCAGTTTTGTACTGAATTCTGTAGGCCAGTGTTTTTCAACCTTTTTTGAGCCAAGGCACAGTGTTTTCATTGAAAAAATCCCGAGGCACACCACAAACCAAAATTGTAAACAAAGATACACTGTATCCGCCTATATTAAATATATAGTCATTCTTATCAAAGTGTCTTGAATAGGAATGAAATGAACACTAAATGTATTTTTTATCATGTTTTATATTTCTTATTTCAAATTGCACTTAACATGAAATTGAAGGCATGTTAACATGCCTTCAAATAAACCTGAACAGTGCCACAACAATGTGTTCTTAAAATTAAAGAGGATGAAATTGCACTTAACATGCCTTCAAATAAACCTGAACAGTGCCACAACAATGTGGTCTTAAAATTAAAGAGGATGAAATTGCACTTAACATGCCTTCAAATACACCTGAACAGTGCCACAACAATGTGTTCTTAAAATTAAAGAGGATGAAATTGCACTTAACATGCCTTCAAATACACCTGAACAGTGCCACAACAATGTGTTCTTAAAATTAAAGAGGATGAAATTGCCTTAACATGCCTTCAAATACACCTGAACAGTGCTACCTTTCTCTCTACATTTTACTCACTTGAAACCTGTGCCTGTTTGGATGAACACAAAGCTCACGTTCACAGTTTCTGCCTTCTTCTGATTTCCACTTGGGCCTTCATCTGGGTCAGAATTTTGTCCAGGGACCAGACCGGATTTAGTATTTTTTCTTTTGAAAAAGTTTTCCATCGCTGTTTGTTTGAGAAGATCCCCGTTGTTGGTTTGTTTTGCTCACTGTTCATGCGCCGCTACTTCTCTTGTTTTAATGTGCGACGCTATGCTCCATACTGCCACCTATCGCTCGGTAAGGAAATTACACCAGTTAATAAAAAGTTCATAATTTACTAATTTTACACGGCACACCAGACGATCTCTCGCGGCACACTGGTGTTCCGCGGCACACTGGTTGAAAAACACTGCTGTAGGCGACAGGAAGCCAATGAAGGTTATGAAGAATGGGCGTAATATGTTCAAATTTACGAACTCGCAACAAGATCCTTGCAGCACTGTTTTGAATATATTGAAGTTTCTGAAGGTTTTTGCCAGGGATTCCAATAAACAGGGAGTTGCAGTAGTCGAGCCTGGAGGAGACAAAAGCATGGACGAGCTTCTCAGCATCGGAAAAAGTTAGGGATGGGCGAAGTCTAGAGATGTTTCGAAGATGGAAGAAGCAAGTTTTAAACAGAAGCTTAATGTGATTTTCAAATGTAAGATTGGAGTCCATTTTTATTCCAAGATTTGTAACAGAGGTGGAGAGGGGGATGTCTTGTCCAGAAAAGGAAAGTGTTGTTATAGTAGATGTCTGTACCTGGTGAGGGGTGCCAATCAGTATGGCCTCGGTCTTGGAGCAGTTTAATTGAAGAAAGTTCTGATTCATCCATGCCCTAATTGCCTCCAGGCAGGCAGAGAGGGCAGTGAGTGAAGATGGAGATGACAAGGTGGAAGATGAGGATGCTCCAGTCCTGATGTAAAGCTGTGTATCGTCGGCATAACAGTGAAAAGAAATGTTGAACTGATTAATAATTTGACCTAAAGGCAGCATGTAAAGGGAAAACAACAGGGGCCCCAGAACCGACCCCTGAGGGACACCACAGGAGACAGAGACTGTCTGGGACGTGGCGTTGCCAAGACTAACACATTCCAGCCTATTGGAGAGGAAAGATTTAAACCAGTCCAGGACGGTGTCACAGAGACCGACCTCCACATGAAGACGGTGGAGGAGGATACTATGGTCCACAGTGTCGAAGGCTGCAGTGAGGTCAAGGAGGACAAGGATGGAGGGAGAGCCAGTGTCAGCAGCCAAGAGGACATCATTAGTAACTCTCAGCAGTGCAGTCTCAGTACTGTGAGCTGCCCTGAATCCAGACTGGAACTTCTCATACAGGGAGTGTTGTTGTAAGTGATCCTGCAGCTGAGCAGCAACTGCTTTTTCCAGCACTTTAGACAGAAAAGGGAGGTGTGAAATTGGGCGGTAATTAGAAAAAATGTCGGGATCCAAATTAGATTTTTTCAGAAGAGGCCTAATGATGGCAGTTTTTAGAGGCAGTGGAACATGACCAGATTGAAGAGACTGATTTATTATTATATATATTCCGCTCACCGACTCACAACATCCCGAGTTGAGATCAACAGCATGCCATCCCCACCATAAATGGTGTTGGTCGCATACCGCTTTCCCCCCTGAGACGCCGGATGGTGGACCAGAATCGCCTCGAAGCCGTACGGAAGTCATTCTCCATGGCCTCTCCGAACTCCTCCCACGCCCGAGTTTTTGCCTCAGCAACCACCCGAGCCGCATGCCGCTTGGACTGTCGGTACCTATCTGCTGCTTCCGGGGTCCCACAGGCCAAAAAGGCCCAATAGGACTCCTTCTTCAGCCTGACAGCATCCCTCACCGCCGGTGTCCACCACCGGGTTCGAGGGTTGCCACCACGACAGGCACCAACAACCTTGCGGCCACAACTCTGATAAGCTGCCTCGACAATAGAGGCGCGGAACATGGCCCACTCGGACTCAATGTCCCCCGCCTCCCTCGGAACGTGTTCAAAGCTCTCCCGGAGGTGGGAGTTAAAGCTCCGTCTTACGGGAGACTCTGCCAGACGTTCCCAGCAGACCCTCACAATACGTTTGGGTCTGCCAGGTCTGACCGGCATCCTCCCCCACCATCGGAGCCAACTCACCACCAGGTAGTGGTCAGTTGACAGCTCCGCCCCTCTCTTCACCCGAGTGTCCAGGACATGCGGCCGCAGATCAGATGAGACGACAACAAAGTCGATCATCGAACTGCGACCTAGGGTGTCCTGGTGCCAAGAGCACATATGTACACCCTTATGCCTGAACATGGTGTTCGTTATGGACAATCCATGACGAGCACAGAAGTCCAATAACAGAACACCACTCGGGTTCAGATCAGGGGGGCCGTTCCTCCCAACCACACCCCTCCAGGTCTCACTGTCATTGCCCACGTGAGCGTTGAAGTCCCCCAGTAGAACAAGGGAGTCCCCAGGAGGCGCACTCTCCAATACCCCCTCCAAGGACTCCAAAAAGGGTGGGTAATCTGCGCTGCCGTTTGGCGCATAGGCACAAACAACAGTCAGAGCCCGTCCCCCACACGTAGGCGAAGGGAGGCTACCCTCTCGTTCACCGGGGTGAACCCCAACGTACAGGCACCAAGATGGGGGGCAACAAGTATGCCCACTCCTGCTCGGCGCCTCTCACCAGGGGCAACTCCAGAGTGGAAGAGTGTCCAACCCCTCTCAAGGAAACTGGTTCCAGAGCCAGAGCCATGCGTTGAGGTGAGTCCGACTATTTCTAGCCGGAACCTCTCAACCTCACACACTAGCTCAGGCTCCTTCCCCACCAGAGAGGTGACATTCCATGTCCCAATGGCCAGCTTCTGTAGCCGAGGATCAGACCGCCAGGGTCCCCGCCCTCGGCCACCACCCATCCCACATTGCACCCGACCCCTTTGGCCCCTCCCATAGGTGGTGAGCCCATGGGAAGGGGGACCCACGTCTCCTCTTCGGGCTGTGCCCGGCCGAGCTCCATGGGTAAAAGCCCGGCCACCAGGCGCTCGCCAACGTGCCCCACCTCCGGGCCTGGCTCCAGAGTGGGGCCCCGGTGACCCGCGTCCGGGCGAGGGAACATTGTATCCATTAATTGTACTCATCATAAGGGGTCTTTGGGCTGCACTTTGTCTGGTCCCTCACCTATTATATTACCCCCAAATATTCAATTAAAATGTGTTTAAAAAAAGAGTCATCAGTA
>JBBPBX010006971.1:0-43026 GCA_038048925.1 Garcialebias charrua | reverse complement strand
CTCTTGACAGTCACATTTTTCTTTTAACATTAAAGAGCGAGTCCATCTTCTGGAAGCTGCTGACAAACTGAGTTAAAACAGACAAATAAATAAAACTAATGCAGTAAAAACATGTTTTTAACTGCATTAGTTTCCAGGTTTCACACACTCCATTAGTCCATTACAGACTCAAGTGTTCGTTGTAAATTAGTGGTGCAAATCTTTCAGTGTCTGGCAAATCGATTCGATTCATATTTTTGGAAATACTGGAGACATTATTGTTTGAAGCGGAGGTTTATGAGGCAGAGAGGCTACAGCTGAGCAACGAGCTAACATGCTAACAGACGTTGCTGTAAACGCTGTGGACCACGTGAAGCTGCAGGAAGCTGAAGAGCTCACCAGCTCCCAGTAAGAAATTAACTCTTTTTTTTCCCTTCATTATGGCTCCGAATGTATGTTTTTTGATAATTATGTAGGCTACTGTAGCCGTTTTCACACTGCACGGCTCTCCCCGGCTCCATCCTGCTTCTAACCCGGGTTCGACATGTTCGCATTTTCCTTTTCCGCCCGGGGTCCGCCCTCGTTTTGGAACCATCTCCACCATGGTTCTTATCGGGCCGAGCCCCACGGACCCAGTTTGACGTCATGTACTGCTCACATTTGATTTGTTGTTTGCAGCAGGGGCGGGACTCATTCAAACAACCTCAGCGCGAGGGCTGAATTTCATTAATATTTAACTACAGAAACCCCTAAAATCATTGTTCATACAATTCAGCTTATGTTAGGACGTAAATAACACGAAGCGCGCACCCATAGCCTACAGAGCATTTCCGCCTTTCTATAAAGTTCTATAAAATATAACTAATATTCTCTAACTCTTGCGCGTGGCCAGGGTTTTAAAATATAACTGATAATCTCTAAATCCTGTGCGCGCCAGAATTTTACAAGGGGCGAATCCTTCATAAGAAAGGTGGACTCCAAAAAAATAATAATAAGCCGCCGTGGCTGAATGGAATAAGCTCTCGGTTTTAAGCTCATATTTTATCTTGACCCGTAGGCTACGAGTTCGAATCTCACCTGGGTCAAGTTATTTTACGTTTGTTTTTTATTGGAGAAAATAAGTAAAAAAAAAAAAAAAAGTAGTTTGTGTTATGCTTAACACAAACTACTTCTTTTAATTTTGTGTTAAGCATAACACAAACTACTTCTCCAATAAAAGACACACGTAAAATAACTTGACCCAGGTGAGATAAACTACAGGTACTTCTTTTTATTTTCTCCAATAAAAGACACACGTAAAATAACTTGACCCAGGTGAGATAAACTACAGGTACTTCTTTTTATTTTCTCCAATAAAAGACACACGTAAAATAACTTGACCCAGGTGAGATAAACTACAGGTACTTCTTTTTATTTTCTCCAATAAAAGACAAACGTAAAATAACTTGACCCAGGTGAGATTCGAACTCGTAGCCTACGGGTCAAGATAAAATATGAGCTTAAAGCCGAGAGCTTATTCCTTTCAGCCACGGCGACTTATTAGTTTTTTTGGAGTCAACCTTTCTTATGAAGGATTCGCCCCCTTTAAAATTCTGGCGCGCACAGGATTTAGAGATTATCAGTTATATTTTAAAACCCTGGCTACGCGCAAGTTAGAGAATAATAGTTATATTTTAATGACATTCAGGTTACGCTGAAAGGCGGAAATGCTCTGTAGGCTATGGGTGCGCGCTTCGTGTTATTTACGTCCTAACATAAGCTGAATTGTAATCAGTCATTAACAAAAATTTAACTCAGAAACACTAATATATATATTCAGCTAACAAACATTTTTTAGCGGCGTGTCCGCTCTTAAAACACTGTAAGCGCGCACACAAGAACACTCCACCCACGTCAAGTGAACACTCCACCCACGTCAAAGTGAACACCCCACCCACTTCAAGGCTTGCTCTCCACATAATGCGTAATGAACGCGGGCAGGCCAGGGCTGGCTCTGGGCCAACCAGAGACGAGCCGGACTGGGGAGGGCCGTGCAATGCGAAAACGGCTTGTGTTAGGATAGGGCAGGCTAAGTGCTTGGTAAAAATACAGTATTGTGCGTATGAGGTGCCGTTTGGACGTATTTTCCGATTTACGACAATTTTCGAGTTACGAACAGGCGTAGGAACGGAACTGCGTCGTAACTCGGGGACCACCTGTATATATATATATAGCTTATATGTTAGGGGTGTAATGTACACGTGGGTGTATTGAACCGTTTTGATATGGCATGTTCGATTTGGTGCACGTACATACAGTTTGTCATTTTTTTCACTCATCAAATTTTATTAGTGAGAGATTATGCGCCACAGAACTTAGTTCCTAAGCGTGTTTCAGCATGACGCCATCATCTTGCAGTAGGCGTAGCATTTAGCAGCCTAGCATCTTGTTGCCGTCTCCTGTTTGGGAACATTATGTCTTTCTTGTTAAAAGACGTGAACAAATTCAAAGCTGTGTGTCGACGTTGTTTCACAGAGATTGGATCTGCAGCAGCAACATGTCTAATGGTGTGTTCACACAGAGCAGCGTTTTGAACCTCCAAAATGCTCCTCACGCACGCAAGTGGACGCACTTGTGAATGTAGCGTGTTCAAAACTGAACGCCAGAAGCCAGAAGCTGCTGGGTGTGTGGGAGGAGCTTACCGGTACACAGAGCCCTGCACACGGAGTCCTGCTCACTCCGCCAGGCGAGGAGGAGCTGTTTATTTCCGTCTCTGTCGAGCAGACTTGACTGGTCGTGAAGGACTTGTCGCGAACACACAGCTACAATGAGTTTCTCTTCCATAGTTCACGAGCTCGCGGGTCTTTTCTTTTTTTTTCCGACAAACAATACGTCACATAGTGCGCGCGCACCCTCGTTTCCGCGTCACATAGGGACTCTCCCACTGCCCCCTCTCTTCTGCCCCCCGACTCTCCCTGATTGGTTGACACACCAACCAATCAGGTGGAGTTGAGCGGCGTTTGAAAAGTTTGAACCGCGAAATCTTCAACATGTTGAATGCTCGGTTTGGAGGTGGAAGCCGGTTCACGTGCACGAAAAAACGCTACTCAGCACGCTCAACACGCACGCGACCTGACGCCAGACGCCAGGAGGTGGCTGGAAGTGCGTCCACCATTGATTTTACATGGAGGCTGGAAGCTTGCAGCTTGAAAACGCTGCTCTGTGTGAACACACCATAACTTGTTAACGCGCTTGAAACGACATCATCCAGTGTTTCCCCTACAAAACTTGCCATGGCGGGGCGCTCATCTCGTCCGTGAGTTTCCTCCGGGTGGGGGTGGGGGGTGGGTGGACGGACAGAGACACGTCTTGAGCTGCGTAGCACTTATACTGACAAATTTGTGGAGGGGGCAGAGACAAAGCCGCGCGCAGTTTTGGAGCAGGGCAGAGGAGAGAGAGAGAGACAAACAGCTCAGTCGTGTGTTGCCTGACAGTTTTTTTTTTGGTGGGAGAGGGTGGACAGACAAACGTGAGCCGTGCGCTGTTTGTACCGACAGTTTTCAAGTGTGTGTGTCAGCGCGAGTGTTCAGCATGAGGGAAGAGGCTGCTTTTAGGTTTTTAGCCATTGCACCTGCATTGCGAGCTGCTAGTTTAGCGTTACGTCAGTACCGACAGGTGGTTGAAGCGTTGGGTAGGCGGGTCGCTCAGTTCTATTGATGGAGTGGGGCGCCCCGCCTATATAATGGTAGGGGAAAAGCTGTTCAGACATCCTAACATGAACGTCTCTTCTACAGAATAGCAGCTTGGTGCAAAAACCGATAGCAGCAGCATTTAAACAACCTTTATCAGGTAATTCAGATCAGTCCAGAGCAATAAGTCACAAGCTGTAGAGTTTTTATAATAATAATAATAATGTCTGTGTCTGTCATCTGTGTATGTTTCCCATACACAGACGAAATTCGTCTCTGCATTTAACCCAACCACCACCAGGTGGTGCAGTGAGCAGCCAGAAAGCGCCCGGGGAGCTGGAGAATTAGGTGTGCACTCATAGACACCCCAAGGTGTGTAGTGGCCGGGGCGCGAACCTGCGTCCTTCGGGTACCAAGTCGAAAGCCCTGCCACTACACCATCTTTAAAGCTCTGGATCGACGTCTAAATGTTGAAGCGTCGGCTTTAAAGTCATTGAGCCCCGCTACGACATCCATCACGTCATCACTTCAGTCCCAAAGTTGTAGCAGCATTTTAATGAAAACCTAAAACTTATATTGTCAACAAGCCCTGGACCAGATTAAAGTCCTGCCTTGATGAAGACCAAGAGAATATCCAACCACCTCATAACAAATGATGACCGTTCAAGAAGAGGTATTGTTATTTTATTATTATATAATTTTTTATTTTAAATTTTAATCATAACTTTTTTTTTTTTTTTTACCTCTTTGTGTTTTATTTCCAGTCTGGGACAAAGATAGCAGCTGAGTCTTCTTCCTCTTTAGGGAAATCCACCAGAGATCACCTGCAGCTAAGAAGTCTGTAATGACTGAACTCTGAACTTTTCCAGGGACAGGTGGGAGCAGATCCAAGAAGAGGGTGTGAGTAATGAGGCCAAATACAGCCACACTGCAAAATTAGCAAAACTCTACCTCTTTATTCCTGCTACCTGTGGTTAGTGAGTGATTTTCTCCACCACTGGAGACATTCACTGCAACTACTAGATCTGTGCTTTTGGCAGAAAATGTGGACAAGTTGGTCTTTTTGGACAAAAACTTAAAACTTCATTACCGTATTTAGATTGTAAACGGTCTGTTGTTGCTTATTGTTTTTATAGACAAAAAGACAGGAGAAAGAACTGGAAATGGCAGAAATGAAGATGCTGAGGTTCTCCTTACGCCAAAAATACACTACATGCGTTGCAGCTCCGCCCCGCTCCGGTCCGACCTCCGCAGCAAATACGCACCCATTATAATCAATGACAGAATTTACACTGGCTCCGCACGGCGGCGGCGAGCTGCGGAGAGCGGACGGCAGTCCGTCAAAATTAGAAATTTTTCTATTTCTGCCGGATGACGGAGCTGTGCCGGAGTCAACTTTTGAAGATTACGTCGCACCAACAGGAAAAGGAACGAGCACAACTTCCGTATTTACAAAATAAAATCACCACGGGCGGACTAATCCTAGCTCTATACGGATTTATTTGTACAAAAATGCTGTCAAACTATCATTTATGACTATTCTATGACTAAACTATTATATTTATGACTATGACTACGCCTAATAACGCAATACAAGAAATAAATAAATAAAAAAGTATTTTATTCTGAAATGTAAACATCACTTCCTGTTGCTCAAACCATGTAGCTCATTTACGAGAGAAGATCAAGGCAGCAGTCTCTCTACAGTTGTTCTCCATCTTCCACCGAATGAATTGTTTTGTTCTGACTTACTTATTTATCACTTGATTTATCGCGCGATCTCGCACGTGTCTCGGAGCGGCGCATCCAGGCGGACCTGAGCGGAGCGCAGGCAGTGGAAATTGGACTCGCTCAGCTGCGACCTGCGGACCGGAGCGGGGCGGAGCCGCGTGCAGTGTATTTTTGGGGTTAGGAGTGACAAGGATGGATAAGATCAGGAATGAGATAATCAGAGGTACAGCACATGTTGAACAACTGGGAGATAAAGTTAGGGAGGCCAGACTGAGATGGTTTGGACATGTCCAGAGGAGGGACAGTGGGTATATTGGTAGAAGGATGTTAGAAATGCAGCTGCCAGGAAAAAGACAAAGAGGGAGACCAAAGAGGAGATATATGGATGCAGTTAGAGAGGACATGAAGGTAGTTGGAGTGAGGACAGAGTGAGGTGGAGGAGGATGACTCGCTGTGGCGACCCCTGAAGAGGGAAAAGCCGAAAGAAGAATATACAATATATACAGTATATATATATATATATATATATAAATATATACACATGTGTATGAGTGTGCATATATCAATGCATTTTAAACCCTTCCCACACTCTTGCAATATTCTAAACAATGTTTCTAAACCATTAACGCTCTAAAAGAGACAGAATGTCATGATTTCAGCTCTCTGCCTCCGCTGCTCTCAGCCACCTGCAAGCCCACATTTCCACGATGCACAAAGAACCAGCTGATTAGCTGTTCAGCTGCAGAAGGAAGTTTATCCTGCAGTGTGGGCTGCACAAAGGAGCAGCAAGTGCTAAATAATTAAAAATAATTTATTTTAAATAAAAATGTCATGCCAATCATGCGGCTCATCCATCAATCAGCCAATTGTGTCATGTCCAATCTTATTTTGACGAACCGCAAAGAGAGCGAATCCACAATAACTGAACCACGAAGTAGCGAGGGACTACTGTACTAATAACCTTTAATAAATCCCAATATTCCTTTAAGAGGCGAGTACCTTTGGAGACTCCAGGATGTTCTGTGGTTCTGGTCCGAGTACTGTCCTGAGATTTATGAGCAGCTGGGCCTTCTGCAGCCTGCTGTGCGTCTCTGCTCCGTCTGGCTGATGATGTGGGTGTGGAGGTGTTCTTGTCTGAAACCTCCCTGGAGGGGCTCTGAGACTGTGGATCAGAAAGAGAGGCCTGCCTCTCTGGGAGTGAGGCCTCAGCTGTGGGATCAGAAGCTGTCCTGCTCTGAGGTGAAGGTGCTTCTGGCTTCAGGAGGCTAAGCTTACAGAGTTTAGGGGGTGTTATGAAGGTAGTCTCTGATGACACCGGGCTGGTTTTAGCAGGAACTTTTCTCTTCAGGATTCCAGTCTGGTTCTGAGAGAGCTCCGTTTCAGCCAAGTGCTGAACCTGTTCACCTACATCTTTTTTTCGAAGGCGTTTCTCTCTCATGATCTCCTCAAAGCTCTTGACCTTGATGCTGGTTGTGGTCTGGAGAGACAGGAGTGTCCAACAGTTAGTGGTAAAGCGACCCCGGTCCAGTTGGATCAAACCCACACCACCTACCTGAGGCGCAGCGGCTGCACAGTTCTTCTCCAGCCCGTCAACACTTTGATCTGAGGTGGCGTCACCTGTCAGGAGGTCAAAGACAAGTTTAGAAGGATTCAGCTGGATGGCTGTCTGCTGCGTGTTTCTTCTGCTTACTTTGGCTCGGCAGCTTCTTGATGCACAGCAGACGTTGTCTCTTGGGAACACTTTGAGTATCGGAGCTCTTCTCGGATTCAGACGGCATGGCCTGCTGAGCCGGGAGTCTAGCTGCCTTCTCCCTGCGGATCTCTTCAAGGGTCTTGATCCGAACATTCTCCACATCGCTGGAGTTCGGATGAGGAGGAGCAGGGTCTGGTTCCTCCTGGTTCCTGCCTGGAGCACCCATCCCCGTCTGTTCAACCTTCTTTATGACGGGCTGCTGTTCGTCCTGCTGTCTCTTCTTTGCCTGCAGGATCTCTGACAAGGTTTGTCCATCTTTTACAGTCACCACTCGTTTGGTGCATTTCATGGCTTTACTGGTTTGGGAGGTGTTCGGAGTAATAACCAAAGAGGAATCTTTCTGGTTCTGAGACTTCGCCGCCTTCTCTTGTTTGATCTCGTCTAGAGTCTTGATGTGGATCAGCTCAGGAACTCCATCAGTGTCAGCTGTAAAACGAGTCAGAGAAAGATTTGAACCAACACTTTGGTATGTTCTACATTTAATGTGGAAAATGGAAGCTCTTACTTGGCTGAGTGACTGCAGCAAGACCAGCAGGTGATCCGAGTCTTTCCTTTAAGGTTTTCAATGCTGGAGAAACAAGAAACAATAAAAGGACGTTGGTTTCCTGAACACAATATGCCTTTCTGTGTCCTCACTGAGCTGCAACTGCTAGAGACTCAAAGTTGTGAGAAAATGTTCATTTTCCAGTTCGGCCTGAACTCTTGAGTGTTTGTGAGCCAGAGACCAACCTGTGGGGCCAGTTTCTGAATCTCAGCATATTTTATTTTATTTTTTACATTTTGGGGCTCTAGTGGCCTTTATTGTAGAGGGAGAGGGCGAAACGGGTAGAGAGAGAGGGAAGACACTGCAGAAATAGCTCGTCGGGTCTGGGACGCGAACCCGCGACGCCTGCAGAGAGGCTCAGCCTCAATATGTGCCGCGCGCTTATCCCCCACACCAAAGCGCCGGCAATCTCAGCACATTTTTGATGTGCATAGCATCACATCCAAAGCAGAACTGTGTTTGTCCACCCATTCACTCGGTGGTTCCTCCAGTCCTGTCAGCAGAGTTGGTGTTTGGACACCCACCACGCAACGGATTACACTCACGTGGGTCATGCAGCGCTTTTCAAGTTGTAAAGATGAAGACATGAACAAAGACACCTGAGCTGTGCACTGTTTGTACCAACAGTTTCGAGCTGGTCAACGTGAAAGAAAACGTTGCCTTTAGCTTTTTAGCTAGCGTGCTGCTAACTTGGAGCTATGTCAGTGCCGACGGGTGGGGTGGAGTGGGTGCGCAAAGTTCAGTTCAGTAGACTGTGCGATCGGTTCTATTGATGCAGCGGGGCACCCTGTTGTATAATGGTAGGGGAAACACTGACAATGACCACCGATTTATGGTCAAGTCAGACGACGGAGCCTGACTTGAGTCTAGGGCGGAGTACCGAACCTCGGTTCTTTTGTTACCGACCGAACTGCTTTGGTCGGTATATGGATCAAAACATGACTCTTCTTTTGGTGTCAATCTTCAGTGATTGGATGTAAGGTGACACGTGGTTTCAGCACGCAGGCAGGTAGAACACAGACATATGGCAAACAGACATATGTGTTTATGTCCAAAGCTGTATAGAGCTGCCGTATAGTCGTATGTCCATGGCGCTGGTTACGCCCACAGATGGGGTTCACATGTATCTGTGTTCAGGGTATATGCAGAAATTCCAGAGTTGAATTTAATACCTTTTAATACCTTTTTAATACCATCAAAATATTTTTTAATACCATCACGGCACCGAGCTGTAACCGTAGCGGCAACCTGTTGTACTTCAGTTTAGAGCAACTAATTGTAAAGTGATAGATTACTGTCATTTTCTTCCTAAACTTTGGTAGTAAATGTAGTTTTATAACAATTACTGGATACATCAATTTGCTTCTTGCCTCAATAAAAGCACTGACCTACTTGTTATTTAAATCTAACCCAAGAGAAAAAGTTTAATTGTTCCCACACATAACATATCTCTAATGGCAAACAAAAACTGTAAACTTGAAAACAGAACAGTTTAGTTAAAATAATTCAACACTGAACACATGCATAATTCAAAAAGAGAGGGAGAAAAATAATAACTACTGTATTTTTCATCCTGTAAGTTGCAGTTTTTTGCATAATTTACATGCCTTGCAACTTATAGGACGAAGTGACATATTTATAGATTTTTTCCCATATTTATAAACCATAACACTGAAATATGACCGTTTCATTCATTCTGACTGAAAAAAAAAACAGTTCATATCTATTGTAGTAAAGGTATGGCATGCGGTTATCATGTAATAGGAAAACGTGCCTATAATGACAAATTTAAAAAAGTTCAAGACAAAAACAACTGGACTTTATTTATTATACTATTTATTATACTATTATACTATACTTTGTTTTTTTATTGCATTTTTTAGAATTCACCATGTCCTGGATGACTGAGAATCTTCACTAGCTATTAATGACCCAATCGGCCTGCCATACTCTCCCCACCTCTCTGCTCACTGCTTCAATCCAGCAGCCAGCTGCACCGCCCCGGCGAAATGCAGCTAATTTGACCATTAAAGTGCATTTATTAAGAAAATGACAGACAGAAAAACACCTCTGCTATAATTTCGAGCTAACAAAGAATTGTTTAGGTAATTTTCTTGTTAAATGTCGGCGAAACGAGCCGCGCTCCTTTTTCCTGTTTGTCACCGCTGAGCGATCACGGAGCACACAGGCACTGAGGCAGCGACACTTTTTTTTTTAAATAAAGCCGATTTAACCATTAAAGTACTTTTATTAAGAAAACGTTAGACTGAGACACCCCTTTTGCTATAATTTCGAGCTAACAAACAATTGTTTAGGTACATTTCTTGTTAAATGTCGGAGGATAAAGCCGTGATCCTTTCCTGTTTCTTTTTACAGACATGATACCAGCTGTAGGTGCGCGCGCACACTGACTGACGATATGACGTCTTTGTTTTAGCTAAGGTCCTACTTGGAACATAAAATTAGAAAAGATAAATAAATTCACAGACCTTTTTTTAGACGACAGAACAAGAAAAATATAGTTGTGTAGGTTTAAAAAATTTAATACCTCGTCAGATGACGTTTATTACTTTTTAATACTTTTTAATGGCCTTAATTTGTGTTAATTTCATTTACTACCTTTTAATACCTTTTACAACCCCGCGGATACCCTGGTGTTGTGTGAACTAGTGTGCAGCGAGTGTGTCGAACCACTTCAATTTACGAGCGGAAAGTTGCTCTGCGTTCGTCTGGAAGAAAAGTGGACTGCAGCCTCCTGCTCTCAGCATTTAGGTCAGTCTGTGGACGTTAGAGCTTTAACAGCCTGATTTAACATCTCCACGACTGGACTCCTCTTCATCCTAGAACTCAGAGGACGGAGCTGTGTCTGGGATTTCAGCTGGTAAGTTTACATTTTTTAACGTAACTGCACCTTAATACGTGCATTTCGCAGTGAGTTAACGATCCATGTAATGCTAAATTTAAGATATTAGTGTGCAGCTTTATTTTATGGCTATCTATGTAGCTAGCTAAAATCAAAAGCTAACTAAAGATTGACAGTAACCGATGAAGCTTAGCTTGTAAAAATGTGTTCATCCATCCGGTCAGCTGGTAGAACAGTTCACTGTTTGTGTTCTCCTCACAGGAGCTTCTGACACTGATGTGAGGGCAGACAAAAGAAAAGAGAGATGGGGGCCACAGGACAGACACAAACTTTGTTGTTAAAAGTTTTCTGCCTTGTTCTACAGTGGAGGCTGCATGGTAGAGCCAAGTACGGTACATCTAGCTCTCCCTCTGCTCTACTCTGCTCCCAGTTACCGTTCAATCAACCAGTCTCAACTTATACTTCTAATCCAGTGGTAACTCACTCAATAAAAATCTGGAATCAGTGCAGGAGGTTGTTTAAAAGTACAGAATTATCATTATCTGCTCCAATATCAAATAATCACATGTTTGCTCCCACACTACGGTAATAGACTCTGCTTTCAATGCTTGGGGTTCAAAGGGAATAACGTCTCTATATGATCTTTATATAGACAATAGGTTTGCCTCATTTGAACAGCTAACACAGACATCTGACATCCACAAGTCACAGTTTTTCAGGTATTTACAATTGAGACATTTTGTAATGTCAAACTCTGGATGCTTTCCTCTACGTCCTCCAGCTTCTCTTTTAGATGAGATTCTGATGTGTAAGTCAGTAACAAAACGTTCTATCAGTAGAGTTTATTCTTTGCTCAGTTCATACAATGACACCAATTTAGATTATTTGAAGCGCAAGTGGGAGACGGACTTGGAGGAATCCATATCAGACACAGTTTGGCAAAAAAAAATCAAAATATTTATTCATCCTCAATATGTCTGAACCATGTTGTAGTTCAATTCAAGGTAGTACATCGTCTACATTGGTCTAAGGACAGATTGCGCAAATTCAAAAGGGACCTCGATCCGACGTGTGATCGTTGCAAACACATTCTGGTCCTGTCCAAAGTTACAAGGATACTGGGGCAAGGCATCTTTGACACCTTTTCAGGAATATTTGGACAAACTGTTCATCCATCACCACTCATCTCTCTCTTTGGGGTGGCTGCAGCAGAGGCCTCCTTCAGCAAACATCAGAGGACTGTGTTAGCTTTCTACTCTCTACTGGCTAGAAGACTCATTCTTCTTTGATGGAAGGATCCACATCCTCCAGTATATGGACACTGGTTAAGAGAGGTTATGTCTTACATCCATTTGGAGAAAATCAGATGTACTGTTAGAGGATCTGTAAACACATTCTATGATATCTGGCAGCCATTAATATCCTACGTAGAAAAAATTTCAGCAGATAGGTTTGTGTAAAGGCCAAATGTTGGCTCTTTATTTAGGCACAAACCTGTGCTTGGCATTGACTGATGTATGAATACAAGGTGGCTAGTAGATCCGGTATAGGAGGAGAGGTGAGGGGTGGGAGGGATTTTTGCTGTATGTGTCGTTGTCAGTGTTTTTCTTTGTGGTTTGCATAAAAATAATAAAAAAACTTTGTAAAAAAAATATAAAAAGATTTGTACTGTAATGTGTAACATGACTTTCTTCTTGTTAGAATTCATATTAATTATAAAATTGGTATAGAATAAAGTACAGTTCAGGAACCGACACCGAAGTGAAGGTACCGGTACCAATTTTTTTAGAAAGGTTCTCAGCCCTACCTGAGCCTGAATGTGCACTACTGTATATTAACAGGAACTGTGCAGCTCAAACCTCGAGACCAGCTAGTTTCCTGACGATCAGAATTGGCTCATGGCTGTTCTGCCAATGTATCAATAATAATAATAATAATAATAATGAATTCAATTTATAACGCGCTTTTCATTAGTGAAAATCTCAAAGCGCTACACACATTGAATGCTACACACATTCATACACCGGTAGCGGCAGACTACCATGCAAGGTGCTTTCCAGTCCTACCGGGAGCAACTCGGGGTTAAGTGTCTTGCCCAAGGACACAACGACACATGGTGTGGGGAACCGGGATTCGAACCGCCAACCTTCCGATCGGGGGACGACTGCCATTACCACTACACCACGGCCGCCCCTTTTGTTATCAGAATGCTCTGAAATATCTTGATATTATGTTTGAGCCATATTGCCCACCTCTACTGTGCACTCCCATTTACTTTCTGTTCTTTTCACAAAAGTACATAACAGACAGACAGTGATTGGCTAAATCTCGTGCTCCAACAAAGATGTTTGATTGTCGAGAAGATGCCTTGCTGTGTCTTGAAATCCCGACAGTGGGAAATAATGCATTCTGATTTAGTCACGGGTCTGACCCCCCCACCCCCGAAAACAAAAACTCATTGGATCTACACGAATCACGTAAATTATATACTTTGCTTTGAAAACGACGATTTTCGCCGAAAGGTGACTAGTTTGCAGGTATGATAAATTAAGAAGAGCAGATTCCTCCACAAAGCAATGTTGAACTTGTATAACTGGAAAGGTGTGAATTCATCTTAAAACACAGCCTCTCTGTCAGTTTTGGTGCAGACGCCTTACCTTTCTGAGGAACAATTGAAGATTGCTGCTCATCCACCGCTCTGCCCAGACGTTTCTTCAGTGAAAACCTATCTCCATTTGTAAAATCTGAAGCGATAAACACACCACAAGCCTCAGATATTAACATGCCATACAACTTTATTTATAGAGCACTTAAAACTGCGACAAGGCCAACCAAAGTGCTGTACAAACAGAAAAACAGGCAACACACAACTTCACCTTCATTAAGCATAGAACTCGTGACAGAGCACAAACTCACCCGTGTGGGAAATCTTTCTTCCAAGTCTCTCAGTCACACTGACCCTCGGTTCGAATTCCAGAGAGCCTGGTTTTAGACAAACCACAAAGAGAGTCAGAACAGGACATTGCTATGGGGCTGTTACTTATTCAACCTTTATTTAGACAGGTTAATCCCATTGAGCCTCGAGGACTCATTTACAAGATAGACCTGGCTTCAACAAAGAATGATGACAACAGCAACAATAGACAATCAGAAGAGGTATACAGATTTTTTTTTTAAAAACAAGTTAAAAAAAGATGTCAAAGTAGCAAAACAGCTAGATAATAAGGCAGATGTAGAAAACTAAAAACAGGAACATGTCTGCATTGGTTCTTGCCAGGAGTCCAACAGATTTTTAAAGCCATTTAGAGAGGTCAAGGTCGAGAGCTTCAGATCTTTTTGTAAGATATTCCATGAAGCAGGAGCGGAGTGGGAGAAGGCCCTTTTGCCAAGTTCGGTCCTCACTGAGGGAACACTGCAGGTAATCATGTCCTGAGAGTGCACGCTGTAGCTGCACTCACGCAGAGATATGTAGATGTGTGAAGGCAGCAGACCAAGAAGTGATTTAAAGATGAAAATGTACCAGTGGAAGAGTGCGTGAAGTTAATGATGTCCAGATAACCATTGAATACAGGGTGCAGTGGTGGGTACGATAATCACAGCCAGTTATGAATCTTAGTGCACCATGATAGACAACATCCAACATCTGCAGGGTGCTTGTAGGAGCATTCATGTAGATAATGTCACCGTAATCAATGGAGGGAAGGAAAGTCACAGATACAAGGTTTTTTCCAAGATGGCGGCGTAGCGAGTAGTCGGCTTCGTTGGGCAGCGCACCATATGCTTCATAGTTGGGCAGAATATAATGCAAACAAGACTCGAATGTGATTATCCGACCGTCGACAAGCCTTCGCTGACTTATTCCAGCACAATGCCGCCTAGAACCGCGAAGAAAAACAACAAGAGCGACGATGCAGAGTCTCAACAAGCTAATGCAGGTAGCGTGGCTAACACGGAACTAGCTGCGGAGCTACCAGCTGCTAGCGGGACCGTCACACTAGACCCGGCTCTCCGACAAGTCATTGAAGAAATTACCGGGAATATTTCGGCAGTTATCTCCCAAAAAGTAGACATTCTGGCTGAACTGCTTAAGAACCAGGCCGCGGAGATAAAGGAGCTGGGCCGACGCACTACAGATATGGAAGAGAGGATTGTAGCTCAGGAGGAAGGCCTAGACCAGGCTACAACTCGCATTAAAAAGCTGGAAAAAGAGACTCTTGTGATGGCACAACGACTGGAGGACACGGAAAACAGAGGTAGGAGAAAGAACATTCGGGTGCTTGGTTTGAAAGAAGGCATAGAGGCTGGCCCTGGAGTTTTAAAATTCTTTGAAAAATGGCTGCCTGAGTTTCTGCATATCGAGACCAAGAGCGGTCGGATTAAGCTGGAGGGGGCACACCGTACACAGGCTTTAAAGCCTGGACCTTCACAGAGACCAAGACCTGTGCTGATCACGTTTCACAACTACTGGGACAAACAACAAGTACTTGAAGCCGCACGACGTGCGGGGAGCGGAGACCAGCCCCTGATGTACCAGAACTCCAGGATAATGTTCTTCCAGGATTTCTCGGCAGACACCGTGCGCAGACGGAAGGAATTCGACGCGGTGAAGCGACGGATGAAGGAGGCAGACATCCAATACTCCCTTCTGTACCCGGCCAGGCTGAGGATTGTGCGCGATGGGGAAGTAAAGATTTTTATTTCTCCAGATAAAGCCATGGAATTTATGGACAGTTTGGGCTGACTAGCCATCAGCTTAAAGTGAAACGCTCTGGACCGGACGGTATCAGGGGCCTGATATCTGAACGCTTCATAAATCACAACGACCGTGAGTAAATATGACTATGATCTATTTTGATATAGCTCTGCTCAGCTATATATATATATATATATTTTTTTATTATATGAACTTAAATGGTGCGCAACAACGATGGAGAGGTGATGGACTCTCTCTTTTGGGTTTGTTTACCTGTGTGTATTATCATCTGGGCGATGATGTACACTTGTTTGGTTAAAGTAAGATGGCCCCCTGTTTTCTTTTTAGGGGGGAAGCGTGCCTGGAAAGCCTTTTTTTTTTTCTTGTTTTTATCTGTTGGTTTTGGGGTTTTTTTTCTCTCTTTTCTTTAGCTCAGCATATTTCAGTACCCATATGTAACTTTCTTTTTTTCTTTTTTGGATGGTATTACAGTATAACTTTAGACTATAAATGTTAAAAATATGCACATGGAACATTAAGGGAAGCCATTCACCAATTAAAAGAAAAAAGGTCCTCTTAGCTCTTAAGAAGGAAAATGTAGACATTGCCCTACTGCAGGAGACACATTTAAATGATTGTGAACATTTAAAATTGCAACAATGTGGTTTTGAACATGTTTTTTTTTCCTCCTTTACTAGTAAAAGTAGAGGAGTTGCAATTCTTATTAAAAAATCTGTGCCCTTTAAAGTCATAGAATGTATTAGAGACACAAATGGAAGATATGTGCTTCTTAGGGCAATGATAAATGGGGATGAATTTGCCATATTGAATGTTTATTTTCCACCAGGACATCCTATTAATTTTTTAACAGAAATAATGGCAAAACTTGTAGGCTTTTCTGTTGAAAATGTTATCGCAGCAGGTGACTTCAACTGTCTTAAAAATCCATTAATTGACAGGCTTCCTATTAGCCATCTTCCCACTTCAGGGAAATCAAAACAGATTTTTGATCTTTTTGAAGAGGCGGGGTTTGTGGATGTATGGAGAAAACTTAATCCTGCTGGAAAAGAATTTACTTTTTATTCTAACCCCCACAAATGCCACACACGTATTGATTATTTTTTTCTCCCTAAAATTATTCTAAGTCAAGTTGCTTCATGTAAAATAGGACACATTGTTATTTCCGACCATGCTGCAGTATACTTAAATTATATTGTTAAAAACGTTAAAGTCCAATCATATAACTGGAGATTAAATCCCTTAATTTTAAAGGATGGAAAATTTACAGAATACTTTAGAACAGAATTCAAACATTTCATTGCCATTAATTCCCCCTCTGCTAGCAGCCCCTCCTTGCTCTGGGACACAGCTAAGGCATTTAGTAGAGGAATAATAATATCATATACTGTATATGTGCAGCAAAAAACGAAGAAATGCAGAACAACAAAAAATACTAGAAAGGAAACTTCAACTTGCGGAGGAAGAATACGTAAAAAAACCTTTAAAGTCTAAATTGGGGGAGCTCAATGCCATCCGGTGCTCGCTGAATACATTACTGACGCAGAATGCTACAGACAAAATCAAATTTGCTAAACAAAGACTGTTTGAATATGGGGACAAGCCTGGTAAATACCTTTCCTATCTCACAAAAAAACGGAGGTCCACCCAGGCAATTGCTTCAATTTCTGACCGGAGGGGTTCTTGTCTAACAGATCCAGAGAAAATAAATGCAGCTTTCTATGAATTTTACAAAAATCTATACCAATCTGAAAAATGTGAAAATTTTCAATCTTTAATGGAAACGTTTTTAAAAAAAATTAAGCTACCTAACTTGACAGAAAGCAAAAAGAGAGACCTAAATGCAGAAATTTCGGAAGCAGAGGTGGAGAGAGCCATCAGATCACTTCAGGGAGGGAAGGCACCAGGCCCGGATGGGCTTACCTCAGAATTTTTTTAAACATTTACTGATTTGCTATCAAAGCCTTATTTATCTATGTTGAATGATTCTTTAGGTATCGGTACCCTCCCCCCTTCACTTCGGGAAGCTAATATATCTTTAATTCTAAAAAAGTCTAAACCTCCAGAAAATTGTGACTCCTATAGACCCATCTCATTACTCAATGTAGATTTAAAAATACTTTCCAAAATTTTAGCAATGCGTCTGGAAAACATGTTACCCTTATTGGTAGGGATAGACCAAACAGGTTTTATTAAGGGTCGTAATTCCTGTAATAATCTCAGACGTGTTTTGAATGTTATTCAGATGTGCCAGCAGCGGGCGATGGATGGTCTTGTGATCTCCTTAGATGCAGAGAAGGCGTTTGATCGCGTGGAATGGCCATATCTTTTTCATACTCTGCATCAATTTGGATTGGGTTCCAATTTTATTAATTGGATTAAAGTCCTCTATAGCTGTCCCCTAGCTGCAGTTATTACAAATGGGCTTAGGTCCAGAAACTTTGAAGTGGCAAGAGGGAACAGGCAAGGCTGTCCTCTTTCGCCTCTTTTATTTACTCTTGCAATTGAACCATTAGCTGAAGCAATTCGTAGCGACCCTACCATACTCGGTATCAATACTGATAAGGGAACCCATAAAATATCTTTATATGCCGACGACGTTCTGTTATTTATCTCCAGACCTTCCACCTCGGTTGGAAGAGTCATTACAATTATTAATCAGTTTGGTTTATTTTCGGGATATAAAATAAATTTTTCTAAGTCCGAGGCCATGCCTCTGGGTAAACAGCTTCATATACCTAATTCCCCCTTTAAGTGGTCTCCTGCAGGATTTAAATATCTTGGTATATTTATAACACCTTCTTTTGATCAGATGTTTAAAACCAACTTTATCCCACTATTTGCACAAATTAAACTAGACCTTGAACGCTGGAACTATCTTCCTCTATCTTGGATGGGCAGAATTTCGCTCCTTAAGATGAACGTTCTCCCTCGCTTATTATACCCAATTAGGATGATACCCGTTTTATTTACTCAGAAGTGGATTCAAAAACTAAAAAGTTGGTTTAATTCCTTTATATGGGCCAAAAGAAGAGCATTTATAAAAATGTCAACACTGCAGTTACCAAGAGACAAGGGAGGCTTAGCTTTTCCGGACATTAAAAAATACCAGTTGAGCTCTCTTATATTATATGTCCAGAAATGGATATCTGAGAATCCATCCACAGTGTGGCTTGACATAGAAGCCTCATTATGTGACTGTCCTCTTAAAAGTCTAATTTTTGTCAAAACTATGAAAACAGTACATAAATGTTGTAATAATCCAATTACTGTGAATACAGTTAGGGCTTGGAGGGCGGTTCAACATATCGAGGGAAGAACTGGGAAAACATCACCACTTATACCCTTTATTCAGAATCCTGATTTTCTTCCTGGTATGTTAGATGCAGGCTTTGGAGAATGGGGAGCTAAGGGTATTTCCTCTCTTGGTTGCCTTTTCAAGGAAGGGGTGTTTATGTCTTTTAATCAAGTTATGGAAGTGTTTGGAATAGCGAAAAATAACCTCTTTCGTTTTTTTCAGTTAAGAGATTTTGTTAAAAAAGAAACAACATTATTCAGGGACATTGAAGTTTCGAGCATTGAAAATTTGTTTTTTGGAACTCGTGAAGTGTCACTTAGTATGTGCTATAAAACACTGAAATGTGATAAGAGTCACTTATCCACTTTGGCTCAGGCCTGGGGAGAGGAACTGAACGTCGAGATCACTGATGAAACATGGAGTAATATATGGAACTCTGCCGGAAAAATTTCCATTTGTAATCGTTCTTGGGCATTACAACTTAAATTATTACATAGAGCTCATTTGGCTCCAAACCGAGTGTCTAAGTTTAAACCAGGATCCTCATCATTGTGCCCTAAATGTAAAATACATGAAGGCAGCCTTACACACTGTCTTTGGTCATGTCCCAGGATCCAGATATACTGGAAATCTATTTTGGTTGAGATAAAGAAAATTATCAAAACCGATATCGATCTCGACCCAGTCTCTCTTCTCCTTGGTCTACCAAACAAACATGTTAAAAATTCAAACAAAAGTAAGTTGTATAATGTTCTAACTTTCTGTGCTCGGAAAAATATTTTGTTACAATGGATTTCTGATAAGCCCCCTGCCATTTCTGGATGGAAAAAACTCATTTTGGAATATATTCCGCTTGACTTTCTAACATGCCTTGCTCATTCTAAGACTGACATTTTCAGACGCATATGGAAGCCCTTCTTGGACTACTCTGAGGGACACGTGTCTACCATATTAGCTGAAGCATTTAAAGATGTTTAGAGCTGGACTTTCTAGTAATTGAAGTACGCATTTCCCTTATCATATTTTACTGCAATGCTGAGCTTTTCGTTTTGTTTTGTTGTTGTTTTGTTTTGTTTGTATGTGTGTTTTTTTTTGTCTTTTTCTTTGTGAAAAAAATCTAATAAATATATCTATAAAAAAAAAAAAAACATCCAACATCTGCAGGGTGCTTGTAGGAGCATTCATGTAGAGAATGTCACCGTAATCAATGGAGGGAAGGAAAGTCACAGACACAAGGCGTTTCCTAACATTCAGTGTTAGACATGATCTGTTTCTGAAAAAGAAACCCAGTTTAACTTTCAGTTTCTTTACTAGGTTTTCCACATGGAGTTTAAGAGAGATGCGAATCGACCAGGATACTCAAATATTTATAAGAATCAACAAACTCAATAGGGACACCATTTGAGGATAAAATCAGAGGAAGAACTGCTGGGACCAACTTTCTGTTTGAAAAACAACATCTCTTTGGTTTTATCAGCTTTTAGTACAAGTTTGAGATGGAACAAATCTGACTGAATGATGTCAAAAGCGGATTGCAAAAACTGGAAAGCCTTAGCTACTGTTTTAGCTCGACACTAAAAAACTATCATCGGCATAGAAATGTATGGAAAGAAAAAAATGTATACTGTATATATATATCGTATACTGTATTGAGATTTATCTTAAAATATCGAGATATTAATTTAGGTCCATATTGCCCAGCACTTATGAACTCTACTGAGTAGAAATTAGAAAGTACTTTTAAAAACAGCAGCTGTTACCAAAAGTGTTTAACAATAAAATCAATGGTACTAATTTAATGAATATTTACCATATTTTACCTGTACTATTTGACTTTCGGTAACATGCCCTCGATAAGACTTCTTGGTAATATTTACCAGTAAATAATTTTAAAATAATTTCAGTGACGTAGGTGTTTGGCACTGTTCTGTCCAGTGATTATGCTTAGATGGTTATTGTGTTTATTTTGAAGTTATAATGGTTGTAACCACGAGGTACACAGCGAAGCTTCATGGAGACTTCTGACTATCATGCTTTCTGAATACTGTAGTCTGTGGAAAAAACCACCCGGTGGCTGATTCTTGTACTACAACAAAAAACTGCGCACTGCTGGAGCTACCTGGGCACAGATCCTGACGGTTGATGCACGCCTCTAAATAACCGGAGCGTCTTATTTACGCACAAATTATGATTTCTTATTTTTAGTATGCGCAGCTTAGAGACAGGTGAGTTCTGTAGCCCGAGAATGACAGCATTTAGTGTGGAGGGGCATGTTGAATGTCACAGAATCCCTGCTTCACATGAGTGAATGAACTTTTTCATTTCACCTGTGGACTCTGAGGGGGTCGTCCGATAAATTAAGCCGATGTTTTCCTTCTCTCTGGTGGAGGAAGTTTCAGCACTCTGGATGGGGTAACCTGCTTTCCTCATGCTGGCCTTCAAAGCCTTCCTGAGACGGATCTCTTCCAACGTGCTCACCCCGAAGTTTAGTAAAGCACCTGGAAACATACATTCAAACACGTGATGTACTGAACTCACACAACGTGTATACATCTACATTTAATTTACAATAAACACAGATGAACAACTAGGCCTGACCTGACTTGAGCGTCTTCTTTGGTGAAGGACCGGTTTTGTTTTCCTCTCCTTCCTCTGAGAACTGATCTACAAACACAGCTGTGTGTGAGTGAAGACGATGAAAGGAACAAACTGATGATCAAACTGAGGTGTCCTTTACCATCTTCATCCTCATCATCATCAGCTGGATTAATGACGACAGGCGGGTGTGTTGGGCTCGGCACCGGCTCCTGAGCGTCTGTCTTGATGACTCCTCGGAGCTGAGGATTGGCTGTGGTGCTTAGAGGAGGAGTTGGTGGAAGAACTGGCTCCTCGTGCTGCGCCTCCTCATTCTTGTTCTGACCTGGAAGAATTAAACGCATTATCTTCACTGCATGGCACAAATCAAACACCATCTTTTTCAATTATCAGCAGAACACAGGGAAACGGTTCAGATTTACGTTTACTGGGTGGGACGAAGACGCCTTCAATGTAGCGAGGCCTCTCGTGAAAAAAAGCACAGTGTGGCTTCTGACAGCCAGCTGGTTGCTTCTCCCAGTAACACGGGATCTCCTTTCTGTTTTTCTGTACAGATGAATGGAAACACAACAATCAAACATTATGAGCTGAGGAAACTACTATTTAGCAAACGCTGCATTTGTTACATTTCTCCTTTATTTTGGTGTCTAACCCTACAGCTAAATGTTATTGTTCATGTTGCTAAAAGATTTTAAAGTGGTTCAGGGGTTCCTGTAGGACTGATTTTAAACGTGGTGGTGGGCTGCCTGTGCCGGGGGGGGGGATCTTTTGTTTTTTTGCCAAAAGTCAAGTGATCGCTTCCTCCTCCGCTGACTCCATGACTGAAATGATGAGGAAATGAATGAATTCGTCACGAGTGAACTAAACTCTGGTTCAACGTGGCTGCGCGAGGCTCTGCAGATTTCCTGGTGTGCTGGACCAGCGCTCCCTGTTTTTATTTTATTTTTTAGAATGTTTTATTAACATATAAACACAGAAATTCGTAGCGGCTGCGACAGGACATGCAGTGGAGGCGGAGCTAAGGAAGCTGAGCTGAATTTCAGCGAGAGCAAGGGGGAGCAGAGCCATATATGGCTCTGAGGGGGAGGGACCAGAATGCTTTCCCTGTTGAAAATTTTTCTAAGTCCTGCGTTCTACAGAAACTTACAGACTGCACCTTTAAGAAAACGTTAGACAGAGACACACCTTTGCTATAATTTTGAGCTAACAAATAATTGTTTAGGTACTTTTTTTGTTAAATGTCGGAGGATAAAGCCGCGTTCCTCTTTCCTGTTTCTTCTTACAGACATGACAATGACTGACTGACGATATGACGTCATTGTTTTAGCTAAGGTCCTACACGGACATAAATTTAGAAAAGATAAATAAATTCACAGACTTTTTTTTAGCCGACAGAACGAGAAAAATATAGTTGTGTAGGTTTAAAAAAATTATACCTTGTCAGATGACATTTATTACTTTTTAATACTTTTTAATGGCCTTAAATTGTGTTAATTTTATTTACTACTTTTTAATACCTTTTACAACCCTGCGGATACCCTGGATATATACTGTATCTCGATATACTTTTCTTTCCATAAAATAATAACAAAAATACATTTCTGAGTCACAGCTTTGTCCCAGTTGTCACACAGCAACATTTATTAAGAAACAGCTACAACTCTACAAAATAAATGTCAAAAACATAAACTACTGTACCGGTATTTACATTAGGGGTGCAAATCTCTAAGTGTCTGGAGAATCGATTCAATTCTGATTTTTGGTGTCACGATTCGATTCAAGATCAATTTTTTGATTCAGACACAATTTTTGATTCAGAAACGATTTTTCTATTAAAATGGTCATAAATTTAGTTTCGGTTTTGTAACTAGGCTGAAAAGAATAAACAACAATGTAAACAAATGGAACATTTATTTAAAACAATCATTTTGGTTGCAACACTCACTGCTATCTGCAAACTGTAATCAGAGAAAACAGAGTTTTCATTTCTTCTACAATATTTTAAATATTACTGCATACTTCCTTGAGATATTGTGATATGATTTGAGGGTACACAGCACACCCTTGTTTTCGAGACAGCTGTGTTTAAATCTAACCTCCTAAGACCTGAACTCTTGCATATGTGGATGCCAGGTCCTAGGAGGTGAACTTACCGTGATCTCCATGTGGCGAAACTTGCAGAGCGGGCGGAAGCAGCATCCTTCCTTCCAGAGGTTACAGACAATTTCGTTGCCCATGGCTGCCTCACAATGTCTAAATGGACAGCTGTCACCCTGTCAGGTTGAATCAAACAATCAGTTGTTTAAAATGAATGCAGTGTGGGTGTGTTTGGCTCAAAAGCAGTTTGTGATTAAAAACAGGCTTACCTTAGTGCAGGTGGAATAGTAATAAAAGTAGCAGTCATCTCCATGGTTGGTCATAGCTGCTTGTGGACTAAATGACGGCAGTGACCTGTCGGATGGTCGTCTTCAGGGACAACAGGACTCGCCCTGAAGACATAGAAACACATTACACAGCCAATGTATTAATTAAACCATGTTTCTTTTGTGATTGCATGAGTAAAACTGAAGAAACATGAATTGTGTCAATTGTACTGAGATTAATAAACCAGCCAGTTCACATAATGTCTATAGCGTTTACCTGCAGTGGATAAGAAAATGTCTCCGTCACAGCTGGTGGGGTGTCTCCGCGAGAATATGGAGGCCTGAAGGAACACTTGATCCGTGAGATAAGAGGAAAAGTGGGGTGGATGGCCCAGAGAAAGTGGTCTTTTTCTGAGACTCACTGAGACAGCTTTATCTCCATTGGACTGCTATAACACTCATATTGGATGCAATAGTCCTTTGGTGGTGGTGTTGTTTTTTACAACTGGTGTGAATAATAAAATAAATAAAAGGGGAACATAATCAGCCCAACAAGAAAAAAAAAGCTTAAATGAAGAGCCACAATGTGAGAAGATGTGTGGGAAAAAAATCTTCAACTTCGTCTTGGACTTGGTGGCATTTGGGTGTTAGCAGGTAGTGAAAAAAAAAACAGGGCAGGGTAACAGGGAGTGGGCTTCTAGTGATTTTCAGCTGTTTAACACTGCTGAGAGGAAAAATCTTCTGCCACAGCTTCTCATAAGGACACACTATCCATAGCCGGGGACTCCCAGAAAAGGCAGAGAAGTGGGTTTATACCTACAGATCAATGAAAAACACTCCCCAAAAACTGAAAGTGGGTTAATAAAGACAGAAGGATGACACAAACACAGCAAAAACATTTCAACACACCAAAACCAAACACAATCATTTTATCTGAAAACACCTGTCTACATTCTCGTCACTGGGACTGGTTGACCATGCTGCGGATCGCTGGCGGTCTGTTTAGACACAAACCTGTCATTTGTGCTCATATCTGGCTTAAAGTCTGAAGAAAGCTGACCAAAAGGTTCATAACACATGGAGGTCTGCTGCTGAACGAATATACTTTATAAATGAGGATCAGCAGACTGCTGCTGTGTAACTTGAGTGATCTGCAGACAGATTCATAAAGGCAGACTGTGTTTACTACTTTGCTCAATGTATTACACACATACTGTATTCAAATTTCTCAGCCATCTGATCTCGATCAGGTTTTTGGCGGTCCGGGTCCAGACTGGTTCTTAAAGACAGAAACCTTTACACTGTTACAGTGAAGGCCAGCTTGAACAACTCTAGTCTCCATGTTGGTGATGTCTATTAACTAATAATACAAACAGGTGAAAGATCCCAAAGCTATCGATTCTCGAAATAAAACGACTGCACAAGATTAGACATTAGTATAAACAAAGAAAAAAATTTAATTCAAATGAACCATTCAGTTTTCTTACAATAACATCGATGGAGAGTTGAAGTTTAAGATAAAGACCGTAAAGAAAGCAATCACATACTTACTGTAAAATAATGTTGTTTAAAGCTAGCTGGAACAAAAACTACTAGCGATTCCCAGCAGTGATGGAAAAACAATATGTACACAAATATAAACCTATAACGACAAGAAGATAATGCTTAAGCTAACTGACGAGTCAGGGTGTTAAAAACCACTAAAAACAAAAACAAACAAAGGAAGTACGTTTGCAGCATGTTAGCATCATCAGGCTACCAACAGGCCCTCCCGGTAAACGTTAACATGGCAGTTTGTGTAGTAATTACCGTCGTCTTCACATCCGTGGTGTAACGATAAAAAGATAAGAAATTCCTGACATAACAGTTAAGTAAAAATATCTACTATTTTTTTTCTAGGTTATTTTAAATTTAGAAACACAAAAGACGACGTCCCAGAACGAAGTCTCACCGAGACTGGAACAAAATGGCTGCCGCGTTGTGGACAGATCTACAGCGACGTAATGCTGAGTTCAGGTGAAATTTAAAAAATCGTACATTTGAGACATCTCGTGGGTGGTCGTATCAAGCTGCCATTTCAGTTCAATTCAATGAATTCAGTTTATTTATATAGCTCCAAATCACAACAAAGTTGTCTCAGGGCACTTTACAGGAACATTCACATAGAAAAGCCAATTAGTAAAGTTCTCTATCTATGGAATCCAGCAGACATGTTGAATCTTGGCTTTGATGCATTCTCCCATCCTGAGCAAGCACAGTGGCAACAGTGGAAAGAAAAACTCCCTTTTAACAGGACGAAACCTCCAGTAGAACCAGGCTCAGGACAAGAGGCCATGCTTTGACCGACTGGTTTGAGAGGACAGGAAGGAGAGACAAACGAACACTGAATGGTGTGTCTCTAGATACAGGTCCAGGTGCACCTGAAAGACAAAAAAAAATCACAAGGATATAAAAAATAATTACAAATACAAAACAGGTTGAGCAGAGTAAGTAAAGACAGTAGCAGAGTGAAAAGTGTGGTCAGTTTGTCCTCCAGCAGTCTAAGCCTATAGCAGCGTAACTGTTCGATTCGCCATCTTAGGGCAGGTTAGGTCGGACAAAGAACGGTTCAGGATTCAGCATTTAGTTTTTAGGAGGTTTATTTCTCGCAGGAAAGTCATCAGATACATACTTCCATCCACTTCAATCAACTCAGCTGCGTCAATACCACGCCTTAAATAGTCCCTTGCTGATGATGTACGTGAAGAGCGTTTAATACCCCACATGACCAATCTTAACACCCCCACTCGCTCTCTCACTGTACAAATTTACAAAATCACATATTTACATACGGTAATATACAGTCACTGTTTTACAGGTTCTCTTTTTTTTTTTTTTTCAGTTCATTGTATAAAAGGAAAAAACAAATAAATAAAACACTGTACAACGACATTATTTTACATCCCCAAACATGAAATGTACAAACTTCTGGAGTTTTACTTTCGTAGACGGTTTGGTAAAGATGTCCGCAACCATGTCTACTGATGAACAATAAACAATTGTTATTTTGCCAGCATTTAACACAGACCTGACAAAATAATATTTTATGTCAATGTGTTTGCATCTTTGACAATGTACCGGGTTTTTTGTTAGAGCTATTACTCCTTGGTTATCTTCAAATATTGTCACTGGCATGCATTCACAGTCTTTGTCCATTGCACTTAAGAGCTGTACATGTATAAGGTAAAGACTTTCCTGTGTTGTTGCTGCCAGGGCCATATATTCTGCCTCACATGTTGATAAAGCCACTGTTTGTTGCTTCTTTGACTTCCATGAGACAACTGGTCCATTTGTTTGTTGCTTCTTTGACTTCCATGAGACAACTGGTCCATTTTTGTTAAGGCTGAAACAATACCCGTAGTGCTTCTCCTGTCACTTTGTTCTCCTGCCCAGTCTGCATCACTATATGCACAAGTTGAAGTTTCTCTTCACATCTCTTATAGCATAAGCTGTTATCCATTGTCCCTTTCAGGTACCTCAGCACATGTTTAGCTGCGATCAGGTTACATTCTCTTGGTTGAGCTAAACACTGTGAAAGTCTGCTCACAACCCAACTAAGATCAGGTCTTGTACATGTCATAACATAAATCAAACTACCCACAAGCTCACGATAATGTCTCGGATCAACAAGTTTACTTTCACACTCAAAGTTTAACTTCTGTTCACATGGGGTGCACCTTGTGCTACATTCAGACATACCAAATCTTTCAAGAATTTTCTGTATGTACATCTTTTGGTTCATTTTTACTTCACCATCTGTCTGTGTAAAGTCAATACCCAAGAAATATTTAAGTGTCCCCATATCTTTCATTTTAAACCTTGTTTTCAGCATTTCTTTTACTCTGTTTATCAAAAGATCATCATTTGCTGCTGAGGTCATCAACCCAAAAAATAACAATTATTCTCTCATTTAAGTTTTGTCTTGTATGAACACAGTGATCAGCAGGATTCTGTATGAAACCATTTTCATCCAAATAGTCATGGAGCATTTTATACCAGTTGCGTCCTGATTGTTTTAAACCATACAATGATTTAAAAAAGCTAAGTCTAGTCCTCTGGACATTCAAAAAATAAAACAAAACAAAGCAAAAAAAATGTAGAAACGTTTCGTCTTTCGTCCGAAAGACTTCCTCAGTCTGAGTTGCTGTGTTCAGCTCAGTCTTATAAATAGCACCCTCCCACAGTGTTGCACAACCAGTTGGCTGAGGAGGCCTGTGGAGGCCTCCGGGTTCAACTGTCCCCCTCTTACAATGCTGTTATTGCTAGTATCACTCAGCCCTCTGTGAATAGCAAACAACCATCAGGGTGCTAATGATCCATTGTTAGGCTGATGGCCCTCCTTGATCATGTGAGCAACTGGTTTCAGGCTGTCATCAGCCAACTGGTTGTGCAACACTGTGGGAGGGTGCTATTTATAAGACTGAGCTGAACACAGCAACTCAGACTGAGGAAGTCTTTCGGACGAAAGACGAAACGTTTCTACATTTTTTTTGCTTTGTTTTGTTTTATTTTTTGAATGTCCAGAGGACCAGACTTAGCTTTTTTAGATTTTTCTACCTGGATTATTGAGCATGCATCAGAGCATACAATGATTTGTTTAATTTACAAACTAGTTTTTCATCTGAATCTGTGTTGACCTCAAAACCCTCAGGCTGCTCCACGTATACCTCACAGTCAATAGGAGCATGTAAATAGGCCGTCTTAACATCCATTTGATGTAACTTTAGATCGTACTGAGCTGCCATTTGCATTAAGCTGCGTACAGACGTCATACTTGCTGTTGGTGCGAATGTTTCTTTATAATCTATACCAGCTACTTGACTGTAACCTTTCGCTACATATCTGGCCTTATAGGTTTCAGTTCCATCTATGTTATTCTTAATCGTGAAGACCCATCTACCCCCCACTGCATTTTTATTTTCTGGCAGTCTGGTCAGTGTAAATGTTTTGTTCTCCGTTAGGGATTCCATCTCTTCTTTCATTGCTTCTATCCATTTTTCAGCTTTAGGTGAATGTATTGCTTCTCTGTAACTTTGTGGTGTACTAAACACTGAACGATAGCAATAGTCAACATTTATCTCTTCATCATCAGCACTCCCAGCCATACATTCATAGTCTTTTAGATATGCTGGTGCTTTTCTTTCTCTTTCAGAACGTTCATTTGCATTTTGTTCATCACTTGTGCTTTCTTCTTCTGAAATAGGTTCAGATGAGACCTCTTGTGTTTCCTGTCTAACACTTGTGCTCTCTACACTCACTGCAGGTTCAGTAGAACTCCCATGTGCTCCCTCTGACACCTGGTGTTCTGCTCCTGACTCTAACTCAACAGGGATAGTTCTTTTATATCTAAAAACATCATCAAACATGTCAGGATCATTTTGAGTTTGTCTTTCATTCATAGTCTGAGCTACAAATTTAACCAGTCGATGTTTGCAGATTTTTCCTGTGTTTGGGTAATAGACTAAATATGCAGGGCTGTATTTATCATAACCCACAAAGATACCTTTATCACACCTCGGATCCAGCTTTTTCTTAATTTGTCTATATGTATAGCACACACACCCAAGCACACACACCCAAATTCTTTCATTTTAGAAAGGTCAGGCACCTTTCTTGTCAGCAGGTAATACAGTGCATGGAGTTTGTTTCAAACGATTGTTGAAACACCTGTTTCTAATTACTGCAGAAGCCATTACAGCATAAGCCCACAACTCTTTAGGTAGATTACTTTCTATCAACATACATCTTGCCATTTCAAACAATGTTCTCCAGCTTCTTTCAGCTGTACCATTTTGATGTGGTGAATAAGGTGCAGATGTCTCATGTCTGATAGAATTAGTACTCATTAAAGACTGAAAGTCTTTTGATGTGAACTCTGTACCATTATCGGATCTAATGCATTTTATTTTACCATATGGGGCGACATCTGCAATAAACTTTTCGGTAGCTCTGGCTGTGTCATTCTTAGCTTTAAGAAAGTAAACAAATATTGTACCAGAATAGTCATCTGTAAACGCTAATGTGTATCTGAATCCGTCTTTTGCAGCAGGCTCAATTGGACCAGCTAAATCAGTATGTACTAATTCGAGAGCATTTTCTGCTTTTGCATCAGCTTGTCGGTTTCTGTATTGACATAATTTACCCAAAATGCAAGTTTCACAATCTAGGCTTGTTTTATCACCCTTCCCTTTGATTTTCATGCCTTTTACCACATTTTCAAATTTTAGCAGGTCTTAGAAATTACAGTGGCCTAGAATTTTATGCCACTCCTGAATGTCATAACAACCTGAAGTCACATTACATTGTTCATCTTCATATTTTTCATCATTTTTATTGTCATTGTCAAATATGTCTAGATAATAAAGTCTATCATAGACACTAATGTCAAACCTTGTACCGTCCTTGGCGATGAGTTGACTGCATTCTTGGTTGAAGTTAACCGAGGCTCCTCTGGATGTCGCCGCCTTCACAGAAAAGATGTCTTGTGGGTACGTTGGGACGTATAACGCCCGTTTGATCTCCACCTTCACCCTTCGTCCTTGTGTGTCCCGCAGCCAGACCTCCGCGTCACCTCTCTTCACGCCACACCATTCGTCCTCGTCCCGTCAGCGAGCTCGATGAAGTGTTGTTCTGGTTCAAACGTGTCATCCCAGCGTTTGAACCTGTTAACATCAGTGATGATGTGTGAGGTCGCTCCGGTGTCCACCATCAGGCCTCTCTGTTTCCGTCCGCTGATCTGAGCGTCGTCCGTCCTGAATGCGAACGAGTGATCATCCTCCACTTCATCGGTCGCTAGGTTCACATTCTCCATCTTCTTTCGCCAACAGCCACTCTCTGCATGACGTGGAATCTTACACACACGGCACCACTGTCGCTGTGTTTCATTCTTCGGACACTGCCTTGCTTTGTGCCCCCCCAGTCCACAGCTGTAACAGATGAACTCGGTGTTACCTCCTCGTCTTCGTTCTTTTCCGACGAAGCACAATCTTTGCCAGCGACCTTCCTTGTCCCCTCTGGGCCCATAACCTGTTCGATTCGCCATCTTAGGGCAGGTTAGGTCGGACAAAGAACGGTTCAGGATTCAGCATTTAGTTTTTAGGAGGTTTATTTCTCGCAGGAAAGTCATCAGATACATACAGACTTCCATCCACTTCAATCAACTCAGCTGCGTCAATACCACGCCTTAAATAGTCCCTTGCTGATGACGTACGTGAAGAGCGTTCAATACCCCACATGACTAATCTTAACAGTAACTAAGGGACAGCTCAGGAAACCCAAGCTGACCCTAACTATAGGATTTAGGAAAAAGGAAAGTCTTAAGCGCAGTTGTAAAACTGGACAATGTGTCAGCCTCATGGACAGAAACTGGAAGTTGGTTCCACAAGAGAGGAGCCTGAGAACTGAAAGCTCTGCCTCCCATTCTGGTTTTGTCAATTCTAGGAACCACAAGTAAACCTGCAGTATGAGAGCAAAGGGCTCTGTTAGGAAAATATGGAACAATGGCCCTCATTCATGAAACTGTTCGTATTCTTATCCTACGTTTCTCCTACTTTTGTTCTTACGAAGCGTTCGTACGAACATGCCACGTCAGATTCAACAAAGTCTTCTATCATGAGGAAACGTGTGTAAATGGCTTGCGTAAATATGATGAATCCCACCTGTTCTAAACAGCTGCGCGTGCACGCGTGAGCTTATTTACATAATTCCCACCCCTCAAAACACCATATAAGGCTACGTTTCCTGCCTCAGAGGCAAAACGTGTACGTTCATAAAATGACAGCGAAAAGTAAAAAAGAAGAACTCTACCGGTGCGGAGAATGAAGTTCTGGTCTCTGAGGTCAAGAACAGAAAATCTGTCCTTATTAGCAGCGTCACTCATGGAAGTAAATGACCAGCTAAAGCCAAGGAAAGTTTGTTTATAATAAATGTGGACCTCAAAATATGCATGCGTCCTGATGGCTTACTGGTTAAAGTATTGCGCTGTTAGCTGTTCCTAACCTTTTCTACACGTCGTGGGATCGAGTCCCACAAGGTTTGACTTTTTTTCTTTCCTTCTTACTTTAGATTATTTATTCATTCCAAATTAAAAAGGCTTTATGCTTTATTTCTTGTTGTATTGTAAATAGTTTTCTTGTGTTTTTTAAATCTGGAATGAATTAAAAGACAAAAAAAACCTTGTCCCATGCGGGACGCGAACCCATAACCTTCGGAACTGCGACGCAACGCTCTACTCACTGCGCCACATGAGATCTATGACAGCAACAGGAGGAGGTCGATGTAAAGTCTGCGTTACCGAAGTCTGCGTTACCGAGACAAATTAAACTTAAATTAATTCATGGTTTAAGTTGGTTTCAGTTTGAGATCTTCATATTAATATTGTAGTGTTAGAAAACGGCATTGATAACAAATTGATTTTCATTTAAATACTTTAATCCGTTAGTCATTATTACATTTAAAATTATAATTCGACTTCAAACAGAACCTATTGTCAAAAACAATTGTGGTGCGTGACTTTTTTAAACTCTAAATATTTCCTAAATAACGAAATATGAAGTTATTAGTGGAGAAATGCTGTCTGGATGACAGCAGACCGGCCGCTCGTAAAATATACGACAGGTCCGGACCACTCGTAGATTTTGTTCGTATCTGAAAAAAATCGTAGGATACGAAAACATTGTTGAATGCCACAAATACTCCTAAATCACTCGTAAGCACAGTTTAAGCACAAATCTGTGCGTACGAATGGTTCATGAATGAGGGCCAATAAGATCTGTAATATTAGATGGAGCTAGGTTGTTGACAGCTTTGTAGGTTAGACATAGGATTTTGAATTCTATTCTGGATTTGACAGGGAGTCAATGGAGAAACTAAAACTGGATATATAGGATCTCTCCCAGTAACTCCAGTTAAAGTGTAACTCACCTCAAAATTAACTTTTTTTTTAGCTGATAAACTCCCTAGAATGTGTTTAAAATGTTTTATAGCACGATGTCTGTGTTAATTTTCATGTATTTGTGCGTATTTGTTTAAATCAGCAATATTTGGTCTAAAAACGTGTTTACGGTAGTCCTGTGGGTTGAACAGATGTATTGCAGCCTAATTTTCTTATTGGTCTACGATTCTCACTGGGACGTGTTTTCTCACTCTGTGAAAGTGGTTCAAGCAGAGCCAATCCCCTGCAGAGATGAGAAGGTCCTCTCTGCAGTTCATACCTTATATGGAAGTGGTACATTGCACTCCGGAAAAGTACTGCAACAACGCATATTATAGTTTTTGGAATGGCACTAGTTATTTGTATATTTTAACTTATTAATTTTAAGAATACTTTTCACTTCATCGAAACTATTTGGTTGTATTTGTTTTCTTATTTTGCGATGGACAAGCAGTGGTGGAGAAAGTACTCAAACACTGTACTTAAGTAAAAGTACAAATAAACAGACAAAAATGTACTCTAGTAAAAGTAGAAGTACCATATTAATATTTTTACTTAAGTAAAAGTAAATAAGTACTTGCTTTTAAAAATACTTAAAGTATTAAAGTAAAAGTACTTGCTGAATGTATTAACTAATGCAATGGTCTACAATACCATTAAGTGTGCGTACTGTATGCATATTTTCTGTAATACATTAATAGTGTTGAGCCATTTTAATGAACAATGCTGCAGATAATGCATGTTTTTATTGTGTTTACTCTGTGACACAGTTCACACTTGGACTTTTGATTCTGTGTGTCAGAATTTCAGTGATGAGTTAAATACCATTAAGCAAAATAAGAAAGAGGAATGATTATACCTTTGAAAGTTTTTATTTAACACAAAATAAAACCAATGTGTCATTTTAACTGCAGTAAACACATTTAAGTAAAAGTTGTCTGTTTGAAAAAAGGAGCATTAGACACAACTAACAAAGGAATAGATCACTTCAACTCGTTTGTCATCAACTCTAGTTAAAATATTGTCTAGTCAATCTTGTAATGGATCAACAATGAACAATACTTTAACTTCCTGACAACATTTTCAAAACTTGGACCTGAGTGTCGAGACATTTGGAGAAATCTCTTGTCTCCTAACATCCCATGAACTGACACATTTTAATATTGCAGCAAGAATTTCTTGTTCAAGTTCAGAAGAAGTTGGTTTTCAAAGTTTTTGAGTCCATGTCTGGCTCTTTAGGGAGAGAGAATCTGTCCTGCTGTACTGAACAGTCTTTCAATAATATTTCAATAAAGCCATGGGTGTTGTGTATCTTCTGGATGAATCTTTGTGGTGGAATCCATTTTGTGTGTGTTAGTGGTGCTGTGGGTGCTCCCAGCTAAATGACTTATACACAAGAATATACATCATTGGTCCAGCTCTTCTTGAAGGCAGGTCTAATGTTACCTGTCCACTTTGCAGTGATTCAGTGGACCAACTCCCCTCTCAACATCAGTTACTTTCAAACTAACGACAAATCAAAAAGTTGCAACGTGAATGTAACTTGTAACTCAACACATTATAGAAATGTAGTGTAGTAGAAAGTACAGATACTTCATGTAAAATGTAGTGCAGTAAAAGTAAAAGTACCCACATTTAATTCTACTTAAGTAAAGTACAGATACATGAAAAATATACTTAAGTACAGTAACAAAGTATTTGTACTTAGTTACATCCCACCACTGTGGACAAGTAATGCATGAATGCCAAGATGGGGCAGTGGTGTAGGAGCAGGTTTGAGATCCGAAAGACCCAGGTTTGATCCCTGGTCACGGAATACCTTGTGGTATTTTTTTCATTTTTTTTCAAAGCCTTTTGTTTTGAATAGATCGGGGGAGAATAGATAAATAGATCTACATAATTATTCTTTGTTGTTACTTGTGTGGTGATAGAGGAAGGCACCTAATTACACCAATAGTTCTCAGCTGCGAGGAGCCAGTGGGCGTGGTATATAGGTAGCTGCTACATTCAGTCAGTAAGGTCGTCTTCGTGCTCCCGTTGCGTGACTGGTGGCCGTGGGTGTTGGCCGTGCAAGGCAACCCATCGCTGAGTGAGGTGCGGGCCGGTGTTTATTCCTTCACGGGAGTGCTGCGGTGCTACGCTTCTCCGTTCCCTCATACACAAGTGTGTGTGTGCGTGTGTACATGGTTGTGAAGATCGGCAGGTCTTCCCCCCCATCGGGACCACTGCTACTCTGTTTCCGGAGACTGCTCTTTTTCCTTCCGGCGTCCACTCTGGTTCCTCGACGACTCCGTTTGAGGAAGCTGTATGCAAGTGCTTGGACCGTGGACTGTGGTGTCGTACCATTCCCCTTCCAGTGACGCGCCAGGTGTGACGTCAGTGTGGCCACTTGCCTTTCTACGGCATGTCGCGAGTGCCAGAACCAGTGGAAGGGTGATCTGTATTTAATTGTGAAAACCATTCTGTGTTTGTATGTTGGGTTTAAATGGTTATCTTGTTTTGTTTATTCAGTTAGTTTTGTTGTGTTGTAGTTAGTATGCCAATTTTAACTATTTCCTGAGTGACTTATTGTAAATACACACTGCATTTTAAAGATGGTATATTGACAAATGTTTAGATTAATTATAATAAATCATTGTTATTTTGAACAGTTGTCCCAGATGTTTTAATCGGTGCAAAAGTGAACCTGCGTGGCTTTAAGCGATAAGGTAAATTCTCTGGGGGAAATTCCCAGGGTGGCGTTGTTTTGTATTTACTTTAATTTATTCATGCTCTCCGGGCATGAGTAATGCCACATTTTGGCGTTGTTGGTTGGATGTTTGCATTTGCTTTTTATGAACATCTGGGACCAGTAGTTTGAGATTTACAATATTGGTGTTTTGTGTGTTTGTTTTTTTCCTATGGTTTATGTTTTTTGTTTTGTGTGCAGATTGGCCGATCCGGAAGCAGAGCAGTGGTGGTCCCAGCAAATCTTTAGAGTGGTGGTTCTAATACATCTTTAAAGTGGTGGGTGGATAAAAGTTTGTAATTATGGCTGAAGAAATTAAGCAACTTAAAGAATTGGTAACGAGCTTACAAATTGACAATGAGCAGTTGCGACAAAGGCAGGCTGGCTTGAGTCCAATGTCCCTCCTACAGAGAGGTTGATTTTTGTGCCTAGAGATAGGAAATGTACCATCTTTAGAGGAAGGACCGGCATAGGACTGAGTGAGTGGATGGAGGAAGCGGAGATGTGTATGAGGGCGCGACATTTATCTGTGGCTGATCAAGCTTTTTTTCTCTTGGATCACTTGGAGGGAGAGGCTCGAAATGAAATTAAGTATCGTTCTAGTGCAGAGAGAGAGGACCCTGCCAGAATATTTGAAATTTTACAGGAATTATATGGCTGTGCAGAGTCATACGTTGCTTTACAAGAGACCTTCTTTTCCAGGAGACAACAAGAGGGAGAGAGTCTTCAGGAGTTCTCCCTCGCGTTAATGAGCCTTATGGAGAGGGTCAGGCAGCGCGCACCGGCTGGCATGTTGAACTCAGAGATGTTGTTAAGAGATCAGTTTGTTGAGCAGGTGTTGTATGGTTCTCTGCGTCGCGAACTGAAGCAGTTTGTGCGCGGGAGGCCAGACAGCACTCTGCTGGAGGTTAGGGCTACAGTGATTCAGTGGGAGCGTGAGGGGGTATCTTATGGGGTGAGAAGTCATAGTCAATCAGTCCCGTCTATTCATGGGATTCAGTATGGGATTCATGGTAGCCCGCGGGTAGCCCCCCTAGCAGCTGAATCGGAAATGAGCCAGCTTAGAGCAATGTTAAGGTGTCAGCAAGAACAGCTTCAGTAGCTGAGTGAGAGCATTTCCCAGCTGAAAAATTTCCGTAGTCCTAACCGTCCTCGGTTCTCTGGTCCAGTGATCTGTAGACGGTGTAATCGGCCCGGTCACTTCGCGCGGGAATGTGACGGGGTGCGTACCTCTGCTCGGGTCTCGGCTCAGAGTAATCCAGCTCCCCAGTCCCGCCCCACTTCAGAGGGGGAAAACTAGTCCCTACCGAACTGTCGAGTCACCGTTCAGGTGGGGGTGTTATTGGCTCACAGCCTGTTAGGAGAAATTTTGGTACGTCTAAATTGGTATCCGCTTGTCCTCATGTAGATGTAGTCATGGGTGGAGTAACGGTCCCATGTTTGTTGGACACTGGTTCAATGGTGTCCACGGTCTCTGAAAGTTTCTTTCGCCAGTATATGGAGTCTGGAGGTATGGGATGCCTCCATTCATGTCACTGGTTGGAACTTAAGGCCGCCAATGGTCTTAAAATCCCATATATTGGTTATTTAGAACTTGAGGTGCAACTTTGTGGCAAATTGATTCCTCGATGTGGTGTCTTGGTGGTAAAGGACCCTTGTGGTGAAGTTCCGGGTGTTCTGGGGATGAATGTGATCAGGAGGTGTTATCAGGAACTGTTTGGGCTACATGGGGTGGCTTGGTCTTCTGTGTCTGGTGTTTCTGAGGCCCCTCGGTCAGTCGTGCAGGCCCTGCAGCAGTGCCAGTCTGCTTCTTTACAGGAATCTCGAAGTGGCCCTGGAAGGGTTAAAGTTAGGAAGAAAACAGGCTGTCAGATTCCTGGGGGAGTCATGAAAATCGTGGCTGTCACCTGCTCTGATGAATATTCAGGCTCGACGTCTCCGTTTGAATCTGTAGAGTGTGGATTGCCATCTGGGTTGCTCGCTTCCCCTGCCTTGGTTCCGGTAATTAGGGGAACGGCTTATGTGCCCATTGTTAATGTTGGTTCCAATGAGGTGGTGTTATATCCTCGCATTGTGGTTGGCACCTTGAGTGTCGTACATGTTATTAGCCAGGGATTTCCGAAAGTCCAGCCAAGGTGGCTACACTGGGGTGCCAGATGGCTTTGGTTAGTGTACAACAACAAGTGAAGGATTTGGATTTTTCGTTATTGTCTGTGGAGGAACAGGGGCAGGCGAGGTCATTGCTCCAGCAGTATGTGACAGTTTTTTCTTCTAATGATGGTGATTTGGGCTGTACCAGTATGATAACTCACAAAATTCCTTTGGTAGATGATGCCCCCATTAGACAGCGCTATAGGCGCATCCCCCCTTCTGAGTATGAGGTGGTGAAGGACCATATTAATCAACTACTTGCGTCATAGATCATTCGTGAGAGTAGCAGCCTGTATGCATCACCCATAGTCCTGGTGAGGAAAAAAGATGGAAGTATTCGAATGTGTGTTGACTATAGACAGCTAAATAGCAAGACCCGAAAGGATTCATTTCCCCTTCCCCGGATTGAAGAATCGTTGGATGCTTTGTCTGGTGCCTGTTGGTTTTCCACTCTTGATCTGGCCAGTGGGTACAATCAAGTTCCAGTAGCAGAGGCAGATCGTTCGAAAACTGCCTTCTGCACTCCCTTCGGGTTGTTTGAATGGAACCGAATGCCTTTTGGGTTGTGTAATGCACCTAGCACGTTCCAGCGGTTGATGCAGCGACTGTTTGGGGATCAGCAGTGTCGATCTGTTTTATTATATCTTGACGACATTGTGGTTTTTTCTTCTAGTGTGGAGCAACATCTAGAACGGCTGGAGGTAGTGCTAGGTCGACTTCATCAGCAGGGGCTCAAAGCAAAGCTTAGTAAATGTTCCTTCTTCCAGAAAGAGGTGTGTTATTTAGGTCATGTGATCTCTGGTGAAGGGGTTGCTACAGACCCCAGTAAAGTGGAAGTTGTAGCTAACTGGCCAACCCCTACTAAAGTCTCAGAGCTTCGGTCATTTCTGGGTTTTGCTAGTTATTATTGTCGTTTTGTAAAATATTTTGCAAAATTAGCAGCCCCCTTGCATAGAGCTGTGGCTCAGTGTGGTGGTGCTAAAGCCGGTAAGAAATCGGAGGTTGGGTTTGCTGTGTATTGGACTGCTGAATGTCAACAGAGTTTTGAAGATCTAAGGGCTAAGCTAACTACCACACCAGTGTTAGCTTATGCAGATTTTACCCAGCCATTTATTTTGGAGGTTGATGCCAGCCATGGCGGCCTGGGAGCTGTGCTCTCCCAACGGCAGGCAGGCAAGGTAAGGCCGATTGCTTATGCTAGTCGGGGGTTGAGGCCCACAGAGAGAAACATGGCCAACTATAGTTCCATGAAGCTGGAGTTTCTGGCCCTTAAGTGGGCCATGGCTGACAAATTCAGGGATTATTTGTTAGGGAACAAATGTATTGTATATACTGATAACAATCCCCTCAGTCATTTGTCCACTGCTAAATTGGCCGCCACTGAGCAGAGGTGGGCTGCGCAGCTGGCCTCTTTTGACTTTGAGATAAAGTATCGGTCAGGTCAGCTTAATGTAAATGCTGATGCACTTTCTCGTCAGCACTTACCCGATCCACCAGATATGAAAGCCATGCTTCCGGGAACAGTTATGCCTCAGGCCTTGCAGGAAGCTTTGGAGTGTGGGACAGTTGAAGCGCGCCAAGCGGTTGTGGCAGTTTTGCCACAACACACTGCAGCCGAACTGTGTGCTTTGCAGCAGACCGATCCTCTCTTGCAGGAGGTGTTGGGGTTTTGGAGGAAAGGCCAATACCCCAGTAGAGAGGAGCGGGCCCAGTTATCTTCTGCCGCATTGGTTCTGCTTCGTCAGTGGGACCGGTTTGTAGAGAGAGAGGGAGTGCTCTATCGGAAGATATTTAGATCAGATGGTGGTGAGGTCGTTTTTCAGTTGGTGTTACCCAGGGTACTTGTTCAAGATGTGCTGACCCAAGTTCATGAGGAACATGGTCATCAGGGGGTGGAGCGAACCTTGGCGCTCCTACGACATCGGTGTTACTGGCCTTATATGGCCTCCGAAGTGGCCCAATGGTGTCAGGCTTGTGGAAGGTGCCAAGTAGCAAAAGATGTTCACCCCAGGGCTTATGGTCCTATGGGGCATTTACTGGCGTCACGTCCCAACGAAATCCTAGCCATTGATTATACTACCTTGGAGCCCACCCAGGATGGCCTGGAAAATGTTTTGGTTTTGACAGATGTGTTTAGTAAATACACCGTGGCTGTCCCCACACGAGATCAGCGAGCTGCCACAGTGGCTAAGGTGCTGGTAACTGAATGGTTTTATAAATTTGGTGTCCCTGCTCGGTTGCATTCTGACCAGGGTCGCAATTTTGAGAGCCTGCTTATTCAGCAGCTGTGCAGGTTATATGGCATTGTGAAATCCCGTACCACTCCCTACCATCCAGAGGGGAATGGTCAATGTGAGCGCTTTAACCGGACGCTGCATAACCTGTTAAGGACGCTGCCTGTGTCTCGGAAGAGAGATTGGCATACTTGTTTGCCTCAGGTTCTTTACTGTTATAACACGACCCCTCATCAGTCTACTGGGGCGTCACCTTTCCTTTTGATGTTTGGTCAAGAACCTAGATTGCCTCTAGATTTCCTGTTGGGTAGAGTTGAGAGTCCAGTTGGTGGTTCGGTCCACGAGTGGGTTCAGGAGCATCAAGCTTGTCTGCAGGTAGCCTTTGAGGGGGCTAAAGCACATCTGAGACAAGCTGCAGATCGCCGAAGGCATGCCCAGGACGCTCATGTAAAACCTCTGCCCTTAGAGGAAGGGCAGTTGGTGTTTTTGCGTGACTTTATGGCTAGGGGGCCTCATAAAACCAGGGAGCGATGGAGATCCGATAAATATAGAGTGTTGAGGGCACCGAATGCGGGTGGCTCTGTTTACACCATCGCCCCCGTGAATGACCAGACTAAAACAAGACAGGTGCATCGCACCATGTTGAAACCTGTGGTTAGTGTTGTTCCTCCTGATTCCATCCCTCTCCCTGAATTGCCTCCTTTAGAAGTGGGTTTGTCTGAGGATGATGATCCCATTGATTATGATCTGTTTGTTTGCGAACAGCAACCCCTAATGGTTGCTTCTGCCCTGCCCTCAAGTGAAACACGGCCTGGGGCTGCGTCCCGAGAGCCGGGGGCACCATCCGGACCGGTGGTGCCTACTGGACATTCTGAAGCTGTGCTTGTTCCCCCTGCTGGCTGTGCTGACCCAATGGTTCTACGGCGCTCTAAACGTGACAATGCTGGACAGCATTCTGTGCACCATCTCCCAAGATAGGCAAGAGACCTCCTTTCAGGAGGTTCTTCCGCCTCCTTGCCAGCTGTGTCAGCTTGTTTTGGAGCTGAGATCGGTTTTTAATGGATCGTCGGGTTGCCGATACAAGAGGAGGGGGTAGAATGTGGTGATAGAGGAAGGCACCTAATTACACCAATAGTTCTCAGCTACGAGGAGCCAGTGGGCATGGTATATAGGTAGCTGCTGCATTCAGTCAGTAAGGTCGTCTTCGTGCTCCCGTTGCGTGGCTGGTGGCCGTGGGTGTTGGCCATGCAAGGCAACCCATCGCTGAGTGAGGTGCGGGCCGGTGTTTATTCCTTCACGGGAGTGCTGCGGTGCTACGCTTCTCCGTTCCCTCATACACAAGTGTGTGTGTGCGTGTGTACATGGTTGTGAAGATCGGCAGGTCTTCCCCCCCATCGGGACCACTGCTACTCTGTTTCCGGAGACTGCTCTTTTTCCTTCCGGCGTCCACTCTGGTTCCTCGACGACTCCGTTTGAGGAAGCTGTATGCAAGTGCTTGGACCGTGGACTGTGGTGTCGTACCGTTCCCCTTCCAGTGACGCGCAGGGTGTGACGTCAGTGTGGCCACTTGCTTTCTACGGCATGTCGCGAGTGCCAGAACCAGTGGAAGGGTGATCTGTATTTAATTGTGAAAATCATTCCGTGTTTGTGTGTTGGGTTTAAAGGGTTATCTTGTTTTGTTTATTTAGTTAGTTTTGTTGTGTTGTAGTTAGTACGCCAATTTTAACTATTTCCTGAGTGACTTATTGTAAATAAACACTGCATTTTAAGGATGGTATATTGACAAATGTTTAGATTAATTATAATAAATCATTGTTATTTTGAACAGTTGTCCCGGATGTTTTAATCGGTGCAAAAGCGAACCTGCGTGGCTTTAAGCGATAAGGTAAATTCTCTGGGGGAAATTCCCAGGGTGGCGTTGTTTTGTATTTACTTTAATTTATTCATGCTCTCAGGGCATGAGTAATGCCACACTTGTTTTAAGTTGTTTGCTAGTTTTAGTTTGTTTTAGTTTGTTGCTAGAGGGGGCGTGAACACAGCAAAAAAAACCACACACTCCTCCCCTCCTTGACTCTCCACACACCCATTTTCATGAAGTTTTTTAATCTGGTCTGGGGGCGGAGCTATCTTTTGATGGTGACGTTACACTTTAAGACTCTGGCAGCAGCTTTGCATCAATTGAAGACTTTTTAAACAAGTATTTGGACACCCAGATAATAAACCATTGCAATAGTCCAGCCTAGATGTGACAAATGCATGAACCAGTTTTTCTGCATCCTTTTTAGATGTTTCTAATTTTAGTGATATTACGCAGGTGGAAGAAGGAGGTTCTAGCAGTGGCGGCTGGTGATTTTTTTTATGGGGGGGTGCCATAAACTGTTTAATTTTTTAAAACATGTGTAGAAGTATGCATAATTATGTTTGTATACTGTAAAGTAAGTTTGTTCATGTTTTTATTTGTATATATCAGGTGTATCCATTTGTATAAAACTATCATTAATAAAACATGGTTCATCTTCACCTTGTTTGAGGCATCAGTGTGAAAAGAGAATGGGAATGTTCTGCTTCCACTTTTCAATTTTTGGACAACTTCTATCATATTCTGTTATAATTATTTTAGTAATACAAGTTCATAATATAAATAGAATTGTGTGTCCAGACTTAAATAAGGACAATGGTGTTCAAAAATCCACCAAATAATTAAATTTAATAGTTCCAAAAATAAACTAACAAATAATTAAATTTCAATGAAAAATAAATCTAAAGATAATAACAAATTTTGGCCCAACTTAAACAGGTCTACTGAAGTCTAACAACGAGGAATGATTCCAGATTAGATTTTAAGTAACTGATTTATGGGGAAGAAAAATGATCGATTTTACTGTGATTATGTTATTTCAACAACCTAGTAAACAAAACAACTTGATATTATATATGAATGTTATAATATAATGTGATACGATAAATAAGACTGACTTATTATTAAGTATTAGAGTACATAAGTACATAAGTATTAGACATATGATTATTTTATTATTAACCTTGTGGTGCCCAGCCCACTAAACACAGGGATAACAGTTATATTTGTGCTTTTTATCTGTAGAACTTAGCACTTTGAGATTTTTTATTAATGAAAAGTGCATTATAAATTGAATTCATTATTATTATTATTATTAGAACAAGAGAGTTTGCAGGCTGTCATAAAACTGACCGTCATTATTTAACATGAGCATTATTGAGCATGCATCAGGGTACTTCGGCACATTTTTATCTGTATAAATACTTAATAATTCAATGTTAATAGGAGCTAGTTACTTGCAAGTGGCTTTGTTTTCATTCTCCAGATCAATACAGAGTTAAGAAATAGTATAATAACACCACCAGTGACATTTATTTAGTATATGAAATTATTAACATTTGACAATTTTTTATAAGCA
>JBBPBX010006970.1:49311-59413 GCA_038048925.1 Garcialebias charrua | reverse complement strand
CTAAACTACTATTTACTACTTGTAATACTATTCCTACGTCATGGTTTTTCCCTTATCGTGGTGCTGCAGGGTACGGATCCCCCGCGATAAATGAAGGACTACTGTATTAAGAAATCCGATCAATATGTGAGCTTTTAGAAATAAGTTAGTTGGCAGTTTAGTCACAAAATATCAGATCAAAGACTTACCGTATACCCTAACCTAATTTGTGCCCTGAGATGACGTCTGTTGTGAGTTGGTGCTATATAAATAAACTAAATTGAATTGAAACTTAACTGTGGAAATAATTTGCATGAAACATTAGCTCCTGTTGATGTGATTCTTATATTTGTGTTAGAAAAGCTAAAATGAATCATGTGTTGGAGAATTGTGTAAACATATAAACAGAATTACTGTAGCACAATAAAACAGACGATAAGATTTTAAATCTGTAATGTGTTTACAGACTCAGTAAGATAAATCCACGCAACTCCATTCAATAAAATATCCTATTAGAGCAGCCATATTAACAAAATTGGCTCAATTTCCAAAATAAGATCAGATTAAACTGCGGATTATTTTCAAGTCATTTAAAAGAGTAGCCAACATTGAAACCTATCGTAGCACAAATGTTCCTGTGACATCATTCTTCTTTTGCAATTTAACACAACTCAAAGCTCTTTCAGTGGATGCCTAAAGGGAACGGGCTGAGCTATGTGATCTGTAACTCAGACAATTTGTGCCAAATAAAACCTAAATAAATCAAAGCCATATTTCAGCGTTGCCTCGCAGAGATGTAAATCTGGGGCTCAGAATGGTTCTGCGGCCTCGCCCTGGGACTGGATGTAGTGTGTTATTGTTGATTAAAATGGATTATGGCTGAGATTACAGTCTGTCTCCTCCCAAAGTCCGCACTAAACTAGCCCAGCGCCAGCAGCCCAGGTCATTCAGAAGAGAAATGGAGTCAGTGAGAGAGGCTCATTCAAACGTGCTCCCCGGTCTGTCTGAGTGTGGTTTAGTTACACAGTAGCTTTTTTTTTTTTTATTGGACCACAGAAGGAAGAGGGGTTGATTGAGAAAGGAGAAGGAAGAGGAAAAGGGGGAAAAGACCAAACATAACAGAGTAGCAAACATTTAACACCCAGACAGATGAAGCTATCAGAAGGTACCTGAGAACTATTCAGTCTTGTTTTCTGGGTGGGCAGAGACATTGTGGACTGCACTTTGCTAACTGGTCCTTGCAGACCTGGTAAGGCAGTTTTTACATTTCTGCAGAAGCAAAGGTTTATACATGCGCACTGTAGCCTAAACATACATTGCCACAACATTCATCATGTTCACCCGGGTAAATCAGAACAGTAAAAAGTCATTAGACTGAAGGGCTTTCACTAATGAAACTTTGATAAAAGCGACATTTAGCAAAAAACAAACTAACGTCACATAGTTTTCTGTCCTGCATGTCTCAGGGTTGTTTTGGGACTACACATTAACAAAATAAAGGAAAACATATCGCCTGACAATGTTCATGTGCAACTTTAAAACCATTGGTTCCCTACTCTGGTCCTTGAGGAACACCATCCTGCATGTTTTAGTTGCTTCCTTGCTCCAAGACACCTGATTCAAGGATTTAATTACTGGTACTTACAGTATCTATCATCCATTCATTCAGACCAGGTGAGTCAAAGCAGGGAAGCAACTAAAACATAAAGGATGGTGTTCCTCAAGAACCAGGGTTGGGAACCGCTGTTTTAAACAACAATCTTAGAATAGAATAGAATAGAATGGAATAGAATAGAATAGAATATATCTTTGTTGACATTGTCATTGCACCGGGGCACAAAAACAACATAATTGATTACGCACATCCGTCTTAAGATAGGGGCGAGTGCGCGAAGCCGCAGCAGTAATTAAACCGCGCCGCCACAATCTTAGATATGGAAAAAAGAGGGTGATACATGAGGATAAGTTGTGGTATTACAAAAAAGATCTTCCACATCTTGCCTGTTAGACATCATATGAGAAATCAAAAAACTCTACCAGAAAGCATATTTAGGACAAATCACATGCATTTTGAGGTTGAGGCAGTGAGAATTCTGTCCATGAGCCATTTTCAGATAGCAAACAGTTCTGCAGATGTACCCAGCCGGCATCCGATAACGCTCACAGAAAAGTTCTCCGGGGGGGGGGGGTAGCGATAGAAGCAGCTGGTGTCCTCAGTAAACACGTCTCAGGAGAAATTTGATATCCAGCCTTTCCAAGGCTGATAAATTTGATATCCAGCCTTTCCAAGGCTGATATCCATCTTGAGCATATTAGTAGCACTTACTGTAGAGTATGTGGTGGGGATTCTCAGCAGCGGTCATTCACATGAATTTGCACAGCAGCTATGACGTCATCGGAACCGAGGTCCAACAGAGCTCAGACCAACCGAACCACACAGCAGCGACAATTCTTTAACCCAAAAGCTTCAAACAAACATTTAAAAGTTGATTAAAGACAATTTCACAGCTTTAAATGACATCAAATGCAGTCCTGCAATCTTCTGAACATTTCCAGCCAAAGAAACTATCTTTTAAGTCTAAAAACTTGGATAATATGCAAACATGACGTTCTTTCCATAAATCACACAAATATCAATATAAATCCTTTTTTAGAAGCACGTTACGAGGCCACCAGATGTAAGAGACGTGAGACAGTTTAACCTGACACACTTCTACTTTAATTAATTACTTATTCTAGTTGTTCAAGGTCAGAATAGTAATTCACGGGTTCTCTTCTTTTTTCAGGATTTAAACAATAAATTGTATGACCATATACTGAGATGTAAAAGGCATGAAACATTAATTTATGTCGATCCACCAGGAGATGAATCATTTATTAATAAATCTTAAATTTACATCAACATATGTACATTAATTGATTGATCAATTTCCTATAAATTAACTTCAGCACAGGTGAATTACGCATCCGTAACTTCTAGGAACAACAGAACAAGTTATGGGTCTTAGAATAACTTATATCTGCAGGCATTTAGCTTAAAATTCTGGCAAGGATGGATAAGAGAAAGTTTAGGAGGAGTAAGAAAGATGGAGGAAGTAAAGGAGGGATAGTTATCTTGAAGTGAGTTTCCAACCAGATATGGCACACTCTTCGAGAGGCGTCCACTGGACTTCAGATCCACAAGTGAATATAGACTTTTTACCTTTAGGCAGATGCTCGATCCAAAGCTCCGGTAAAGTAGAGCCAACCTTAAACGTGCACAGATTTTCCATCCAGCTATGTTTTGTAGGCTTCAACGTGTTCGCTTTTCAGCATCTCCTGAGGTCCGCATCGACCGACTCAAGGTAGCGGTACTGTTCCGGTTGGTTTTCTTTTTTTTTATTTTATTTTATTTTTTTTTATTGACATTTATAAATACATTTAACATATTTAACATTTAACACTTCAATTATTTGTAAATTATCCATTTAAATGTCTTTAACAAATAGAAATAAAGAAACAAAAAAATAATAAATAAACCAAGACTAATAAAGAACAAAAAAAAAAAAAAACTTAATGTGAAAGGAGTGAAAGTGGTTTTTGACACAGTCAACAATCATTCAGAGGTTACTAGGTCTATATCTGGTCTACATGATTTTATATAAACCATCCATTTCTTCCAGCATAGAATAAATCGGTCCTTTTCATCGTTTACTTCTGCAGTTATTCTCTCCATCCTGTATATGTCCATTGTAATGTCCATCCATATGTTCAATGTTGGGCTCTCGAGTGAAAGCCAATGTTTCGTTATGGCTTTTTTGCACGCCACTAATAAAATGTTAATTAGGTATTTGTCCATCTTTGAGCATCCTTCAGGCATCAGTCCAAAAAACAAAACTTTACTTTCAAAAGGCAGCTGACATCCAATAATATCTTGTATTGCTTTATGTATCTTATGTATCTTTATGTACCTTTTTACATTTTGTACACTATCATTATGAGATTGCCTTGTATTGTTTCTTTTGTAAAAAAATGAACAAATTTAATAAACAAACATAAACAAACATAAACAAATGTATCTCCCTCCAGTAGGTTCTAATTACTTGACAGCCCCAAAAAATATGATAATGATTTGCAATGTTATTTCCACAATTTCTCCAACAAGTTGGAGAATTACCTTTATAGTGGGATTTTTGGTAGGGTGTAATAAAAAATCTTGTCAAACTTTTCCACCCAAATTCCCTCCATCTCAATGAGCTGCTACATTTCCACTGATATTCCCAAATTGTTCTCCACTCTTCATCTGTTATATGTATTTCTCCCTCCATCTCCCATTTTGTTTTGATGTATAACGTCGAATGTGCTTTCATATTTACAAGTCCTTTGTATAGACCTGAGATAATGCCTCTCTGTTTGTTTGAATCATATGCCTCTTTAAACTGGCCCAACAACGGTTTGCTCAATTCTGATATTTTTTTAATTTTATCATTGACAAAATGTCTTACCTGTAGATAACGAAAAAAATCATGTGCTTCTAAGAAGTATTTTTCCTTAATCCATTCAAAACTTTGTAGTGTGTTGTCTTTTATCATCTTACACACAGCTGTTAATCCTTTCTGTGTCCATTCCTTAAATCTATTGTCCAATTTATTTGGAGTAAATTGTGTATCATATGCACACCACTTTAAGAATACTAGATCCTCTTGTAATTTGTATGTTGTTATTACAGTTTTCCACGTTTTCAGAGTCAGCTTGATCCAAGGGTTATCTATATTCTTTATAGCATTTTGTAGGTCACTGTCTGCTATGAGTGCTTGTAAGGGGGTGGGGGTCAGGGCCTCTTCCATGTTCTTCCATTGAGCTTTATATGAAGGATTGCACCAACAGATCATTGGCCTCAGCTGTGCTGCCCAGTAGTAATCTCTGAGGGAAGGAAGGCCCCATCCCCCTTTATCTTTTGCTAATTGTAATGTTTTTAATCTAATCCTGGGTCTTTTACCTTGCCATATGTATCTAGACAGGATTTTGTCCCATTCATTAAATTGTGATTGGTTTATTTCAATTGGTAGAGTCTGGAATAAATACAATAACTTTGGTAAAATACTCATTTTAATTGAATCTATTCTTGAGCTGAAACTTAAATATGGGGTGAGATTCCATCTAGCTATATCATCTTTAATTTTATTTTGTATTGGTGAGTAATTATGTTTTACTAGATCTGTTAGGTCCTTTGGAATTATTATTCCTAGGTATTTAATATAGTCTGTTTGCCATGATAGATCATATTTTTTCTTGATTTCTTCTGGAGGATTGTAATTGTATTTAAGTAGTCGAGTTTTACTTATATTTATTTTGTATCCTGATAAGACACCAAAGCGTTCAAACGATTGCATTAATTTAGGTAGAGAGCTTGTTGGTTGTCCCAGAAAAATTAAAATATCATCTGCATAACAGGCTAATTTGTGTTCTTTCCCATGTACAGTGATACCCCTTATTTCATTGTTTTGTCTTATATATTGAGTGAGTGGTTCTAGGTATAATGCAAATAACAGTGGTGAACATGCACAGCCCTGCCTTGTGCCTCTTTCCAAAACAAAGCTGTTTGATAAGCATCCATTAATTTTTATTCTAGCAGTTGGTTTTTCATATAGTGCCTGTATGGTTTTAATTATTGTTTCATTCATGCCAAATCTACGTAGAACTTGATAGAGGAAACTCCAATTCACAGAGTCAAACGCCTTTTCTGCATCAATACTGATTACCATCGCTGCTCTTTTTTCTTTTTGAATATGATTTATAATATGTAGTGTCCGTCGTATATTATCTTGTGTTTGACGTTCTCGTATAAAGCCAGTCTGGTCATTATGTATCAAGTTTGATAAAAACTTGTCTAGTCTTCTGGCCAGGATGGAAGTAAATAATTCCGGTTGGTTTTCAAGATAAAGGTATTCCTTGAGATGAAAATTCATTCAAGTTGGAGCTATAAGCTCGAGACGGACTAGCATGCTATAGGTCATTAGCTGATGACGTGGTCTTTAGCTTTTGACTCGCGATCATCTAGCTCTTAGATGGTAAATGGAGCTTACTTATATAGCGCTTTCCAACCCCCCTATGAGGGGCCCCAAAGCGCTTCACAGTACCAGCCATCCACCCATTCATACACACATTCATACACCGGTAGTGGTAGCCTGCCATGCAAGGCGCTGCAAGTCCTACCGGGAGCAACTCGGGGTTAAGTGTCTTGCCCAGGGACACAACAAGGTATGCAGTGACCGGGGATCGAACCCGGGACCTTCCGGTCCTGAGCAGTGTTGGGAACGTTACTTTTAAAAAGTAATTAATTATAGTTACTAGTTACTTCTCCCAAAAAGTAACTGAGTTAGTAACTGAATTACTCACCTATAAAAGTAATTAGTTACCAGGGAAAGTAACTATTGTTTGTTTGGTTGGTTTAAGTTTAGATATATCTACGAATTTTAAGTAGAAATGCTTACAGCACCTCAACAGAACATGACTGGTTGACATACTATACTTCAAGTTTTTTCTTCATTACAAAATACAGGTTAACAAAATAATATAACAATTGTGTTTTCAGCTCTATGTACACACTGTACTGTTCAAGTGTTTTCTTAGAAATAAAAGTAAACAGTTAAAATAAGTGCTTTGTAGTGTAAAATAAAATCAAACCCTCACACAACTGGTTCTTCAAGTATTTTCTTAAAAACAAAAGAACCATTTTAACAATGTGAAGTACTTTTAAAACAGTACTGAAAATCTGAATTACCTGAGCAGTTGTGAGATGCTTCATCAGATTAGAGTTGCTTATGACGGACGTAGACAAACACTTCGCTCCGGGACATAATGTACACTTCACATGCACGTTCTTGCCTTTTACATCAAAGTAGTGTCTGTATTTCCACTTTGAAAACGCCAACTTTCCCTCCAGACTCGCCATTACAGATTTGGAGCTGCGGGCTGCGGCGTGTGGTTTGAGAGTGAACTGAACAACAAAACCTCTGATTGGCTGACCTGACACTCTACCTTAACCAATCAGCATCATCCTTATTGTTTCAGCCCTCCCTCCCCTCTGCTCCCTCCCCCTCCTACCCTCCCTCCCCTCTGCTCCCTCACCAAGGGGAAAAAAGTAAACAAACAGCTTACGAGAGCCAGCGCGCGGAAGACAAAATAACGTACCCCCATTTAGTGATTGTAACGTAACGGCGTTGTAACGATAGACATAGTAACTACTTAGATTAACCGTTAATGAAAAAAATAACTCCGTTTGTAACGTCGTTTATTTCTAACTCCGTTATTCCCATCACTGGTCCTGAGCCGGCTACCCTGCCTCTACACCATCTCAGCTTAGGAGAAAAACATTGTAGTTCAACTTCTCCAGCAGACTGAAGGAGAAACAGGAAATAAGAGTTTTGAAGGAAACTTGATGTCAAAGTTTCCTCTCCGTTTCATTGGTTCATTCGACCAGTGGGAGGAAACTTGGTCAAGTCAAAGAGTTCAAGGAGAAAGTCAGAAGCAGTCAGAAACAGAAAGAATTGTTTAGAGGAAGACGGAGTTGTGGAGCCAGCTTCATGAAAATAACTGATTACCGGTAAACTGTTTTCTAATTTCTAAACAAAACTGAGAAGTTCAGTCTGACATACCATTCAACTCTAGACAGAGTTCTTTGACTAAGACATACCAGCATATTAACACATGATCATTCAACATATTGAAGAATGCCAACACTGCTCATACGAATAACACAAGGTTATGCTTTGATTATATTTGAATTAGAACAAAATTAAAGAATAAAGAAAGTCTCTTGTGATTCAATTTGTGTCTTGATTCAAATTAATAAAATAAAACAGTGTTAATGGGTTTCACTGAGAGATTCAGTGAAAAGGTGTTTCAATACAGTTTCCAGAGACCAGGGTCTGGTCCACTACATATCAAAGCAGATTTTTGCTCTGTATCAGTAAAACTGACTGAGTTACAGCAGTCCCTTGTTTATCGCAGGGGAGCCGTACCCTGAAGCCCCACGATAAGTGATAAAACACAATGTAGGAATAGTACCGGTAATACAAGTAGTAAGTAGTAGATTATTTTATTTTATTGGGATACTGGTGGCTGTCTGCCACTGAAGGGCTGAGGAGGACCGCAGCGATCGGCGTGCTTGCGAGACTTCAGCTCAGCGAAAATGCTTTGATCCAGGCTATGAATGACCTTCCCAGCTGTTGTACGGGCTGGACCACACGGTGGGAGAAGCGGTGGCTGCCGCAGACCTGCGGTGTGTGGACTCGTTTACAGCCGTCCGGATTAAAACAGGGCACATACGGAAGGATCTTTTTAGCTTGGAACCTCTTTCGATTCGGCGATTTGGACCCAGAAACAGCACCTGGACTTAAAGTCTGCAGTAAAAAGAACACTGTGGTCTGACTGAAAAAAAAGCAACTATTCTAATCTGGCCTCTGGCCTTGGACTGAAGGCTGTCTACAAATCTCCTGAGCTGGCAGCTGAAGGGACCCGCTGCCCCCCCACCCCTCCCCCCAGAGGTTCTGTGTTGTGTGCGTTCTCGGTTGGAGCCGAGCTCTGAGACCAGCGAACTGTTCTATCTGGAGCTGATACACACAGACTGTTCCTCCCTGCCTGCCGTCATAAATCTGCAACAAAGTCTTGTCTGTGTGTGCTTATCGCTGATAGAGTTTTTGGGACTTTATCCTAGAGTGTCTTAAGACAATCTTTGAATAGATTCTTTTTTTGAATATCACAAATGATACCTATTGTGTTTTTCCTTTTTCCATATCTGTTTGACCTTCATCCGGAGACGGATGAGCGCGGCCGCGCAGAAGAACATGTAATGTGTTTGGAAATGCTGCAGCTTGCATTCTCTTCCCTCTTCCGGACGACTGTGCTACATAATCACGTTGTATTTCGGTGCAATGTTAAATAAATAAATCTCTTATCTCTCTTATCTCTTATTTTATATATGCAAATGGAGGGGCTTAGTCCTAGTGTGACCACTGTAGTTTTTCCATCAGGGTTTGGGGGATCATGGTATTGAAGGCAGATGGGAAGTCCACAAAGAGCATACGGATGTAAGAGTCTTTCTGCTCCAGGTGACTGAGAGCAATGTGGACCACAGAGGAGATGGCCTCCTCTGTTGATCGGTTCTCACCGCATGCATAATGATGAGGGTCCTCGTTGATGTTGTTTTGATCTGGGTCCTGACCAGTTTTTTGAAGCATTTAGCGACTATCAGGATGAGGGCCATTGGCCGATAGTCAGTCAGACCAGTCACTGTAGAGCTCTTTGGGACTGGGATGATGGTGGCGGTCTTCAGACAGGTGGGAACTGTCTCCAGGGTACGTGAGGTGTTAAAGATGTTTGCCAGCACCTCGCAGACCTGATCGGCACATTCTTTCAACACTTTTCCGGGGATGTTGTCTGGGCCAGTTGCCATGTGAAGGTTAATCCTCCTGAAAGTACTCCTTACTTCTGCTGAGGTCACACTGAGAAGCTCTTCATGTGGCAGTGAGGTGAGTTTGGCGCTGTCTGTTCTGTTCAAGTCTTTAAAGCGTGCGTAGAACTTGTTGAGGGCATCAGGCAGTGATGGGACTTTGGGGCATTGTTCGCTCCTGCCTTTATGATTTGTTATGCACTATATATATACCGTATTTTCCGTCCTATAAGTCGCGCCGTCCTATAAGTCACATCAGTCCAATTATGTCCAATAAAGGGGAAAAATCCACGTATAAGTCGCACCGGCCTATAAGTCGCACCTCACGGCACAAAACAAGCATGTGCAGCAACAACAGAACTGCAGTGCAGCAAACAGACCTGCATCTCTTTGATCTTTAAAGATAAACACATAAAAATATATTTTTGTTAGCTGACATTACAGTAAAAGTGTGTCTCAGTTTAACTTTTCTTGATAAATGCACTTTGACGGTTAAAAACCGTTAAATTAAGTGACCATTTTTTTGACCAAAGTGGAAAAAAAAACGAAAAATCCACGTATAAGTCGCACCGGCCTATAAGTCGCAGGGCTTGGAAATGTAGGCAAAAAGGTGCGACTTATAGGCCGGAAAATACGGTATATATATATATATATATTTAAATAGATGTTTATATGTTTACATCAGGGTAT
>JBBPBX010006970.1:34054-48832 GCA_038048925.1 Garcialebias charrua | reverse complement strand
ATATAACATATTATATATACAGGTAGTCCCCGACTTACGAGCGAGTTCCGTACTTATGAGTTGCTCGTAAACCGAAAATTCGTAATTCGGGACTACCTTTTTTTTATTTTATTTTTTTTATATACCGCACGAGCACGTACATGTGCGGTAATGAACAGTTACCAAGCATTTCAACTATCCTAACACTTTAAAATACTTTAAAATACAGTATTAATAAAAAATATAAAAAATTAATTTCTTACTTTGAGCTGAGCTGTTTGCCTCCCTCCGCTGTGTTACGTCCGAGCTCCCAGGCTTCCTGTAGCACCATGCAGTCCAAACCCTTTACAGGAAGGACTGTTAGTATGCTATCTTCATACATTTGGAGCCAGAAAAAAGTTTTAATAAGTTTTAATAACTTACCAAAAGCCGTCTGCCAGCGCCGCCATTAGCAGCACCTGTTAGCATTAGATTAGCCCCACCGAGTCCGCTGCGCAGTTACGGGCAGTCCAGTTTAGCTGCAGCTTCAAAAAGGCTGTCGGCTTTGTTATTCCAAGTTAGCTGGGTGTCCCCCGATATCTTCTGCTTCCAGTCCGACATCGAGGCGAGCTCCAGGAACCTCTGATCGCACAAAGCCGGCTGTCAATCTGCAGCTCTGGTGGGGTCCGCTTTAGCATGTTAGCCTTAGCTCATACCATGAGCTGCTGGTCTCGCGCGGCGCTGTGGGAGCGATCGCGGCTGCTGCTCCAGTCCTGAGACATTCACAGAGTTCAGGGAGTGTTTCCAGTTAATTTATCCGTATGAGGCATCCTCTTATGGGAGAAACAGTCCTCCAAAAGCCGGCTGCCGAGTGCCGAGACTCTGGAACTAATGAATGTAAAATGGCGGAGGCGGTATTTCCGGTTCCTGGTTCCCGCAGGAAGTTGTTCAAAAAAGCATGAAATTATTTAAAAAAAATAATAATAATGATACTTTACGTATTTATAAAGCCATTTAAAACATTCACAGCTGCAACAAAGTGCTGTACACATGAAATTAAGAACATTTAAACACACAAAAAAAATATCATATTTTTATTAATTATGATAATCTCGTAAAGTCGGACGCTCGTAGGTCAGGGCGCTCGTAAGTCGGGGACCACCTGTATATATTATATATTATATATATATATATATATATATATATATATATATATATATATATATATATATATATATATATATATATATATATATATATATATATATATATATATATATATATATATATATATATATATATATATATGGGCGGCCGTGGTGTAGTGGTAATGGCAGTCGACCCCTGATCGGAAGGTTGGAGGTTCGAATCCCGCATCCGCCCACCATGTGTCGTTGTGTCCCTGGGCAAGACACTTAACCCCGAGTTGCTCCCGGTAGGTCTGGATGGCGCCTTGCAAGGCAGGCTACCACTACCGGTGTATGAATGTCTGAATGAATGGGTGGATGGCTGGTATTGTAAAGCGCTTTGGGGCTCCTCACAGGGGGCTGGAAAGCGCTATATAAATAAGCTCCATTTACCATTTACCATTTACAGTATATATATATATATATATATGCTGCAAGGATCTTGTTGCGAGTTCGTAAATTTGAACATATTACGCCCATTCTTCATAACCTTCATTGGCTTCCTGTCGCCTACAGAATTCAGTACAAAACTGCTCTCATTACACATCAATGCTTACATGGAACTTCACCAGATTATCTGAAGGATATTCTTATTCCACACTCATCCACCCGGTCGCTGCGGTCACAGAACAGTAATCTCCTTCACATTCCGAGAACCAAATTAAGGACCATGGGAGACCGGGCTTTCAGTGTGGCTGCCCCCCGCCTGTGGAACTCTCTTCCTGACTGTCTGAGGGTCCCACAGTCTGTGGTTGACTTTAAGAGCGGCTTGAAGACCTTTCTTTTCAACCGAGCATACTCTGCCTCCTCATGATTCTACTTTTGATCTTAGTTGATACTGTTATTGATTTTACTTGTTTTATTACTTGTTTTATTGACATTTAATTTCTGTTGCACCGTGTAGCACTTTGAGATTTTCATTAATGAAAAGTGCGTTATAAATTGAATTCATTATTATTATTATTATTATTATATATATATATATATATATATATATATATATATATATATATATATATATATATATACATATGTATGTATGCATGTATGTATGTATGTATGTACAGTATGTATGTATGTATGTATGTATGTATGTGCTTTGTATGTTTCTGAACTCTAAACACTCTAAAAGAGCACAGTGTGTCATGAAATCAGCTCTCTGCCTCAGAAAATAAATAAAATGTCCATGCCGATCGTGCACCTCATCCATCAGTCAGCCAATTGTATGTCATGTCCAATCTTATGTTGAAAAAACGTGATAGAGCGAGTCCGCGAAAAACGAACCGCGAAATACTGATAGCCCTTTTTGTGTTTGCAACAGCGTGGCAGCCATCTTGACTCAGGTTGGCACCAAAAGCTAATCAGCTTAGCCTGGCCCTCGCCATTCCTACGCAGCTCCGCTCAATTCTCATTTCCCTTCACTGCTGGGTCTGGCATTTCTCCCATCCACAAGGATTTCTCCGGCCGATTTTTGACCGGACCAATCAGAGAACAGAAGGCGGAGTTTTGAACGACGTCGACTGACGTCGTCATTCAAAATGGCTGCCGCCACGAAGGAATTTTCAATAAAACAAGGTAAAAAACTATTATTTCTCTGCTGAGAAAAAATAGATTTCATAGCTGACGTTATATCAGAAGTGTTCCTGAGCAATCAGAGAGCAGAAGGCGGAGTTTTGAACGATGTCGACTGACGTCGTCATTCAAAATGGCTGCCGCCACGAACGAATTTTCATCAAAACAAGGTAAAAAACTATTATTTCTCTGCTGAGAAAAAATATAGTTCATAGCTGACGTTATATCAGAAGTGTTCCTGAGCTTAACAGTTCCTAAATCAATTCACGAAATGGTCAAATCTGCTGGATATTAAATAGTTTCGGTTTGATATTTTCCAAACAGCCTCGGGTGCGCTACGAAAATAAATGATAAAAAATCGAATTTTATCTCAAATGTTTCATCTAGGCCAACAGTCAGTAAATTAAAGACATATAATTACACACTGGTGGCAGAAAAAATATCCACCGAGTGGTTTCTGAGCAATTTATCTGATAGCCTGGACCTCGTCAGGCTAAACTAACAAAACTCTGCCTCCTGTTCTCTGATTGGTCCATTCAAAAATCTCCAGGAGAAATCGTTGTCTATGGCAGAGATGCCAGACCCTAGTCCAAAGCGAAGTGAAGGACATGGGTCTGGTATCAACCAGGCTATAATCAGCTGTGAATGTGTGGTAAACCTAATGTCTAATTTCGGAAAGTTTAATTGAAATCCCCTCTGATTCATGGCATATTTTACTAACAGACAAACAAATAAACTCACATACAGACTCACTGACTCAGGCACAAAATATTACATTATTGCCCATTTTTTTTACTGTGGCAGGAGAAAGAAAATGAAAATATTGCAGAACAGAGCAAAAACCAAAAGCAGCATAATGGTAACAAATCTCGGTTTTAGAGGGAACTGTTCCTTTACCTTCCTTTCAACCTCCACATGCTAATTTGCCTGTTGGTAGATAAGAAAAGCAGTCCAACAAGATGAAACACATGAGTGTGTTGCAGAACATTCACAGAGAATGCTGAGATTATACAAATGATATCTGGTTTCTGTTTAGAAGGCAGCAAATATGATTTATTGTTTTGAGTCGTAATGTGAATTTCAATATCAATTTATCAGTATTGTCTTAATTATTTTTTGTTCTCACCATGACCATTTATATATCACATAAGTTGTGGTTAGCGGCTCAGACGTGTCTACCATGTCAGCCGAACTGTTTGAGGAGCTAAGGACCGCCGCTAACGATGTTGGCAGGCAAATACCCTTTGTGAAAGACACTTATGGTGCGCAACAAGGCCTCGCAAAGGCGAGCACAACCCTAATAGCCATGGTTCACGCATGCAGATTGGCGAGATGTCACTATACCACCCGGTATATGTGTCTGAACTTGACTCACTCCGGGCCCCATTTGTGGTTGGCCAAGATTTTATAAATCGCTTTGAAGCGATTATAAATTATGGCAATCAGACAATGTGGGCCACAGTGAGCAGTCCACTGCCATTCGTGGTACCTCCCCAAGGTCAGGACACTGACTGTCTAACAGCAGGTACCGCTGAGGTAAAAAGGGATTCCCCAACCGAGACCACAGACCCGGTAAGTGATCCTTCAACTACAGGTGAGACAGAGGAGACTCAACAATTGGACCAGACTCTGGCCCATCACGAGGACCTCCTCTGCGAGCTGACACCTTCAGCACTCACTGAGCACTACCTACCACCGGTAGAGGAAGGTGTGGAGATCCATGGGTCCCACACCGATGACGCTGTACTGTCCTGTGGGACGGGTAATTCGGCAAACAGCCAAGCTTTCAGTGAAGTCTTGGTTCAAGGACATCTGAGCCCACAAGGTGACAGTCTACAACACTCTGACAGTCACTTGGACTTCATTGTTACAGATTTTGAGGACCCCTCCTCAAACAAAAGGGGGGCAAACTCACACTTCCTACCACAGGTAGAGGACGGTGTAGAGATCCAAGGATCACGCACCGAGAACACTGTGCTGTCCTCTGGGACAGGTAATTCAGTTATCATCCAAGCTTTCAATGAAACCTTGGTTCAAGAGCGTTTGAATCTAGAACTACTCAGAGATGACATAGTTCTTACAGACTCAAAGAGCACCTCTTCATTCATGAAGTGGGAAGACATACATCACAACGACAGAGACACGCCTGCGACGGCGCCGACAGTTGTGACACACCTGCATTACGCAGAAAGAGGTAAACGTACAGAGGTACGTTGGCCGAAACCTATAAGGTTCCTGTACAAGGCTCCCCATAAACTGCGCGAACAGCTTAAACTAAACAAAGGCATCCTAACTCGTGCCCATGGACGGACGTCCACACCTGTGTGCGTGGTCCCTCATGACCACAGGGGGGTGATGTTAGGTCATGCCCATGTCAAGGACAAAGATTTCAATAACCCCACAAACGACAAAGATCTCGCAAACTCAAAGACTTCATGGGAAAAGAAGGTCGTCCAAGCACAGGATAGTAAATAAACTAAACAGTTTAAACTATACTAGTTGCGAAAAGAAACCGTTCCAACTAGAACTTAGAAACGCTAAGCATAAAACCCACAACAAAAACTAACCTTAACAACCGTTTAAATCTGCAGGATTTAATTGACATCGGTTATAAAGCTAAGAACTGTTTTTCTTGTGTGTGACACGTTGGAATCTGACGACCAGAGCGAGTTTGATGTAGTGAAACGTTGTTTTTAGTTGCTTGATTGCTACTTTTGTGTTATTGAAGTTGTTATTGTTTTCTGAACACTCCCAGCCAAAAGAGGTTTTGATTGTTGATAAGTTGAAGACTTAAAGACCGTGTAAAGTGAAATTAAATGTGTGTTTTTAGTTTGTCACATGGCATAAATATGTGTTATTAATCACCCATTTAAATCTGACTGATTAAAAACATTGTTTACCTTATAAAATTAAGTCTCAAAAATCATGAAAAAACCTTATTTTCTCTTGGTCTGGAACGCTAGGGGCGTGTCAGTGCGTGGGCGTGGTTTCAGGCAGCTGCGCTGGTCCTGCTCGTGTCCCACAGTGGAGAGGCACTGAGGCAGACAGCAGAGCCAGTAAACCTGCTCTGTTTTTATCCGAGTTCTGTCTGTAACAGCAGCTACTTTTTCCAAGAGTTACGCTGTTTTTGTAAATAGTTTTCTTGTGTGTTTTTAATCTGGAATGAATTTAAAAAAAAAAAAAAAAGAGTTGCACCATGCGGGATTTGAACCCGTGGGCTTTGGGACGGAAGGCAAGCGCTCTAACCATTGTCCCAACCAGGCATTACAGATACTCAGCATAAAACGACGCAGTATAAAAACATGTTATGATTTGTACGGGTGCCCTGACCATTGCGACATCCAGGGAAGATGCACGAACGAGGCATAATTGATTAGCTAGCTAACAATGAACAAAATATCTATGCTATTGCTATCTGATGCTGTCTGCGATTCGCGAGTGAACGGCTCCACCGAGGCGAATTTATACGGCCGGAGCTGCAGGGGGTGGGGGCTATACTAATGAGGACCGCGTGACGAAACGCGGTCACGTTTAAAACACGCCTAAAAAATCCTGAACCAGAAATATGTTTATACACAGTTTGCTCTATAACTCCAAAATTAATTGAGCTACAATTTTGAGACTTTTTACTCATTTACAAGATTACAATTATCACATTTATAATGTTTATTTAAGAAAATGTTGAAATTCACTTTACACGGTCTTTAAATGGATTTAACTATGCCAACATGCTGTTCATTTTGTTAAAGATCTCAATCTTTGAAAAGTCATTGTAGATTAATACTACTTAAGGTATTATAATCTACACTGATCTCCCAATCATTTAGATAGAACCGATTCGATCGTTTCTATTCTAGATCTATTCATTTTGATGAGTCTCGCCATAGACTTCAACATTTTTAGGGATTACCAAATCTTGCGTCGTTCGTCTAAAAGACAACAGACATTTAGACCAAACTAGATTTCATTTTTTTTAGTTTAACCTAAACTAAATAATGAATGGAGGAATAGTTTGAATGAAGAGGCCTTCGTTACAGAAGCCCTCCACATTTCTATAGGTATAGATCCCTATTTCTGATTTTTACAGCATTGATCCACCCCTTAATTGGTAATTGTAGCTGATCTAATCCATGATAGCTTACATACCAGGTGCATATAGGTAAGGCTTAATGTAGAATCCCAATCATAAGCCCACCTAAAACCACATAATTGCATGACACATTGAACCAGGGTGGCACCGACTGGAAGCCATCCAGCCTGCAACCTTCGNTAAAGATCTCAATCTTTGAAAAGTCATTGTAGATTAATACTACTTAAGGTACTATAATCTACACTGATCTCCCAATCATTTAGATAGAACCGATTCGATCGTTTCTATTCTAGATCTATTCATTTTGATGAGTCTCGCCATAGACTTCAAAATTTTTAGGGATTACCAAATCTTGCGTCGTTCGTCTAAAAGACAACAGACATTTAGACCAAACTAGATTTCATTTTTTTTAGTTTAACCTAAACTAAATAATGAATGGAGGAATAGTTTGAATGAAGAGGCCTTCGTTACAGAAGCCCTCCACATTTCTATAGGTATAGATCCCTATTTCTGATTTTTACAGCATTGATCCACCCCTTAATTGGTAATTGTAGCTGATCTAATCCATGATAGCTTACATACCAGGTGCATATAGGTAAGGCTTAATGTAGAATCCCAATCATAAGCCCACCTAAAACCACATAATTGCATGACACATTGAACCAGGGTGGCACCGACTGGAAGCCATCCAGCCTGCAACCTTCGATGTGGGGACCTGCTGATCCAACGTTGGTCTTCAACCTTCATCCAAGGCCCGCCTCCTCTGTTTCAATCGAGGGATCCCCTCTACATGCTGATTAAAAACCATTCTTGCTGATGAAATCAATAACCCCCATCGTTGTGGATTTACCGTTGTGGATTATAAGACTTTGTTTTCCAAGGGATCACAGACTCAGTTTTCCATGGGTTAACAGACTATGTTTTCCAAAGGATTGAAAGCTTACCGCAAAGGGATTACCTACGAACAGTATGGAATTTCCAAAACATTATGGGAGTATAATTTTGAACTTTTTTTGATTTTTTTTTCCACTTGCTGGATTGCATAGAGGTCAGAGACATTCGGTGGTATCCTTTCGTGTTGGAACTCATCTCCAAGGACAGGCGATGACTTCCAAAAAGGGGGACTGTAGTGATACACCTAGCCTCTGTTATTTTAGGCTTGACCTTCAAGTACACCTCTCTGCATCTCTCTGAAACTCTCAGTGTTACACCTTCTTGAAGCCTTCAAGGAGACGAGTAAACACTATTTTGGTTAACAATTATTATGAATTAATGGACACTAATTAATCAGATTGAACTTTCTCTTTAATGTGTGTTAATTCAGAATTGATCTACAGTATATTTTTGTCATTTTTAATGATGATCTGTTACTTGCATGACTGTGACCTTCTGCTGGTTTTATTTCTGCAAAAGCAAGCAGACTCTGTCGCTAAGGCAGAAGTCAGGGTAAGAGCTGTTCTCTTCCTTCTCTTGTTTTGTCTTCAAGCTAGACTCAACAGGACAGTCCACCTGGTCGTTTATGTAAACAGTTTTCCTGTTGTCCGTCAAGAGTCTTTCTGCCTATGGAATTAAACTTCCATCTTTTATTTTGTTAAAACCAGCCAATAGTTATTAAGGAGGTGGGTCAGATCCCGCCTCCCTATAAATGGGCACTTCCTGCATTTGTTTTTAGAGTTTCGAGGAGAACGAACTGACAACTTGCTTCCCTCTGGAAAGCTGGAGACGGCCCGGTCATGTGTCAACGACCCACGTCTCAGCTGGGATCATAGTAAAGCCTTACTTTGATCCATTCACTCCTTTCTGAAGAATTTGTTTTCTGAAGTTTTACTTTGAAAGTTCAACCAGTGCGATTGGAGTCTGTTCCTGCCGGTGAAAGCGTGCTCCCGCTCGTCTGACCCAGTCATACACGCACGAAGTCATCTGGACGCTCACTGGACAACACAGTCCGTTAGTGTCCACAAACTTCTCAGTCCTCACCTCGCAAGACGTCTCGTCACCAGGTAAAGAGGCGTTGTTTGTATGCTGCACGTGTCGGAAGTACAGCTAAGATCCGTATGGGAAAGCTTGCCACCCTGGTTGGTTCAAAGTAAACAACTTTAGTTAACTTAGCTCCAGTACTCCTTCCTCCTATTTCTTATTTTTCATAAGCATTTAATCTGTCAAGTAATGTGCCAACAGAAAGGTCCAACTGTCTGTTTGTTTTTAATTTGAATTCTTGTCAACGTAGTTATTAAATCAGAGCTAATATCGATACAAATGTTTAATGTAATTTTTGTGATAGTTTCAATAAAAGGTCTATTTTTTTGGTAGACCAATATAAATTGAAGTCTCCTGTGAAGTTACATTTCTGGCTAATCACAGTAAAAACAATTTAGTATCGGAAAAAGGAAGAACTCGCGCATTGGTGGCAGTTTGTGCAATTAAACTCTGCTCATAAACTGCACATCTACAATAATGCCAGACTTAGTAAGTGTTTAAATACCTTATAACAGCATTATTCTATTACAGTGTTTTGGGAGAAAAAAATCACAAGTTAAACAGAGATACACCTTTGCTATAGTTTTGTTCAAATTAGGGCTGTGCGATATGGACCAAAATTGATATCCCAATATTTTTATGATAAATCACGATATGCAATATATATCTCTATATATTTTTCTTTCCATAAAATAATTAAAATATATTTCAGAGTCAAAGCTTTGTCCCAGTTGTCACACAGGCTTATTTATTAACAAACAGCTGTAACTCTACAAAATAAATGTCTAAATAATAAACTATTTATATACATTACTTAATTATTTTTTTACATTTATTTACACTAGGGCTGTGTGATATCTCGATATTTTAAAAAATTGAGATCTTTTTTTGTGATATAGGTTGAGACTATATCGATATAAACAATACAGTTTTATACTTGGAAATCCTGCCCCCTCTTTCTACCTCTTTCACACAAACACACAGCCCTATGCCGCACTCCCCCTTCCCTTTCTGCTTCTTCAGTGTGGGCGGGAAGGAGGAGACATTTAGTAAACACAGCAGCTAGGGTGTGTGAAGCTCCCAGCTCCGTCCAATCTGACTCCTGGAAATAAACCACGGTTCAGAGCTCATTTAGCCGTGCTGTGTGCCTTTTTAGAGGAACAGAGAGAGGGAGCACAACATTAATAAAGCAGCAGTTTATCATATCGCTAAATATATGATCCTTAGTGGCTAAAGCGTTAGCCGACTTGTTAGCCGCTAAGGGCCGTATAAGATACGGTAAGTCATAATAATAATAATAAACTTTATTTATATAGCACCAAAAAACCCTATGATGAGTACAATTAATGGACTAAGTTTTCCCTCGCCCGGACGCGGGTCACCGAGGCCCCACTCTGGAGCCAGGCCCGGAGGTGGGGCACGCTGGCGAGCGCCTGGTGGCCGGGCTTTTACCCATGGAGCCCGGCCGGGCACAGCCCGAAGAGGAGACGTGGGTCCCCCTTCCCATGGGCTCACCACCTGTGGGAGGGGCCAAAGGGGTCGGGTGCAATGTGAGATGGGTGGTGGCCGAGGGCGGGGACCCTGGCGGTCTGATCCTCGGCTACAGAAGCTGGCCATTGGGACATGGAATGTCACCTCTCTGGTGGGGAAGGAGCCTGAGCTAGTGTGTGAGGTTGAGAGGTTCCGACTAGAAATAGTCGGACTCACCTCAACGCATGGCTCTGGCTCTGGAACCAGTTTCCTTGAGAGGGGTTGGACACTCTTCCACTCTGGAGTTGCCCCTGGTGAGAGGCGCCGAGCAGGAGTGGGCATACTGGTTGCCCCCCATCTTGGTGCCTGTACGTTGGGGTTCACCCCGGTGAACGAGAGGGTAGCCTCCCTTCGCCTACGTGTGGGGGGACGGGCTCTGACTGTTGTTTGTGCCTATGCACCAAACGGCAGCTCAGACTACCCACCCTTTTTGGAGTCCTTGGAGGGGGTATTGGAGAGTGCGCCTCCTGGGGACTCCCTTGTTCTACTGGGGGACTTCAACGCTCACGTGGGCAATGACAGTGAGACCTGGAGGGGTGTGGTTGGGAGGAACGGCCCCCCTGATCTGAACCAGAGTGGTGTTCTGTTATTGGACTTCTGTGCTCGTCATGGATTGTCCATAACGAACACCATGTTTAAGCATAAGGGTGTCCATATGTGCTCTTGGCACCAGGACACCCTAGGTCGCAGTTCGATGATCGACTTTGTTGTCGTCTCATCTGATCTGCGGCCGCATGTCTTGGACACTCGGGTGAGGAGAGGGGCGGAGCTGTCAACTGACCACTACCTGGTGGTGAGTTGGCTCCGATGGTGGGGGAGGATGCCGGTCAGACCTGGCAGACCCAAACGTATTGTGAGGGTCTGCTGGGAACGTCTGGCAGAGTCTCCCGTAAGACGGAGCTTTAACTCCCACCTCCGGGAGAGCTTTGAACACGTTCCAAGGGAGGCGGGGGACATGGAGTCCGAGTGGGCCGTGTTCCGCGCCTCTATTGTCGAGGCAGCTTATCGGAGCTGTGGCCGCAAGGTTGTTGGTGCCTGTCGTGGTGGCAACCCTCGAACCCGGTGGTGGACACCGGCAGTGAGGGATGCTGTCAGGCTGAAGAAGGAGTCCTATTGGGCCTTTTTGGCTTGTGGGACCCCGGAAGCAGCTGATAGGTACCGGCAGTCCAAGCGGCATGCGGCTCGGGTGGTTGCTGAGGCAAAAACTCGGGCGTGGGAGGAGTTCGGAGAGGCCATGGAGAATGACTTCCGTACGGCTTCGAGGCGATTCTGGTCCACCATCCGGCGTCTCAGGGGGGGAAAGAGGTACGAGACCAACACCATTTATGGTGGAGGTGGCGTGCTGCTGACCTCAACTCGGGATGTTGTGAGTCGGTGGGCGGAATACTTCGAAGACCTCCTCAATCCTACTGGCACGTCTTCCACTGAGGAAGCAGAGCCTGGGGACTTTGGGTCGGGTTCTCCGATCTCTGGTGCTGAGGTCGCCGAGGTGGTTAAAAAGCTCCGCGGTGGCAAGGCTCCGGGGGTGGATGAGATTCGCCCGGAGTTCCTTAGGGCTCTGGATGTTGTAGGGTTGTGTTGGCTTACGCGACTCTGCAATATCGCGTGGACATCGGGGGCAGTTCCCTTGGATTGGCAGACTGGGGTGGTGGTTCCCCTATTTAAAAAGGGGGACCGTAGGGTGTGTTCCAACTATAGGGGGATCACACTCTTAAGCCTCCCTGGTAAGGTCTATTCAGGGGTTCTGGAGAGGAGGGTCCGTCGGATAGTCGAACCTCGGATTCAGGAGGAGCAGTGTGGTTTTCGTCCTGGTCGTGGAACACTGGACCAGCTCTACACCCTCAACAGGGTCCTGGAGGGTGCGTGGGAGTTTGCCCAACCAGTTTACATGTGCTTTGTGGACTTGGAGAAGGCATTCGACCGCGTCCCTCGGGGGGTTCTGTGGGGGGTACTCCGGGAGTATGGGGTACCAGGCCCTTTGATAAGGGCTGTTAGGTCCCTGTACGACCGGTGTCAGAGCTTGGTCCGCATTGCCGGCAGTAAGTCAGGCTCGTTTCCGGTGAGAGTTGGACTCCGCCAAGGTTGCCCTTTGTCACCGATTCTGTTCATAACTTTTATGGACAGAATTTCTAGGCGCAGCCAAGGTGTTGAGAGGATCCGTTTTGGTGACCTTAGAATCGCTTCTCTGTTTTTTGCAGATGATGTGGTCCTACTGGCTTCATCAGTTCGTGATTTACAACTTTCACTGGAGCGGTTTGCAGCCGAGTGTGATGCGGCCGGGATGAGGATCAGTTCCTCCAAATCCGAGGCCATGGTCTTGAGCCGGAAAAGGGTAGCATGCCCTCTCCGGGTCGGGGAGGAGGTCCTGCCCCAAGTGGAGGAGTTTAAGTATCTCGGGATCTTGTTCACGAATGAGGGAAAACTGGAGCGTGAGATCGATAGGCGGATAGGTGCAGCGTCCGCAGTGAAGCGGGCGCTGTACCGGTCTGTCGTGGTGAAGAGAGAGCTGAGTCAAAAGGCAAAGCTCTCAATTTACCGATCGATCTACGTTCCCACCCTCATCTATGGTCATGAGCTTTGGACTCTCCCTTAGAGATAGGGTGAGAAGCTCAGTCATCCGGGAGGGACTCGGAGTAGAGCCGCTGCTTCTCCACATCGAGAGGAGCCAGTTGAGGTGGCTCGGGCATCTGGTTAGGATGCCTCCTGGACGCCTCCCTGGTGAGGTGTTCCGGGCATGTCCCACCGGGAGGAGACCCAGAGGAAGACCCAGGACGCGCTGGAGGGACTATGTTTCTCGGCTGGCCTGGGAACGCCTTGGGATTCCCCCGGAGGAGCTGCTCCAAGTGGCTGGGGAGAGGGAAGTCTGGGCCTCCCTACTTAGGCTGCTACCCCCGCGACCCGACCCCGGATAAGCGGAAGAAGATGGATGGATGGATGGATGTATAGCACCTTCCTACAATGCCCTGCATTGACCAAGGTGCTTAACAGGGTAGAAAAGATTTTTAAAAAACAGGTACAAGTGATAAGATACACTGCTATTTATGAATTTTGCGCTTCCTCTGTCCCTTTAAATGGCAAACAGCATGGCTAAATGAGCTCTGAACGATAGTTTATTTCAAGGCGTCAGATCCGACGGAGCTAGGAACTTCAAGGTTCCAAGTGGAGGCTCACTACTGCAGCGTCACACATGCTGACTAATGTGAAGGCGGCACAGCTGCATGGACTGTATTATAAAGCACCTTTCTATCTTATCAAGACACTCAAAGCTCTTTCCTACACAATCTGTGTCTCATTTACCCATTCAAACAACACTCTACTAGATCTCTACAAAGAATAGTAGAGCTTTATCACACTCATACACCGATGGGACACACATCAGAGGCAATGAGGAGTTCAGTGTCTTGCTCAGGAATACTATAGCATGTGACTGCTGATGGAATCGAACCCCAGCTCTCCCATTAGAGGACGACTGTTCTAGCCTCTCAACCACAGCTGCCCCCGGCTGAAGAGGATTATTATTTAAGACAAACCGGATTCCAAAAAAGTTGGGACACTAAACAAAATGTGAATAAAAACTGAATGCAATTATGTGGAGATGGCAAATGTCAATATTTTATTCGTAATAGAACATAGATGACAGATCAAAAGTTTAATCTGAGTAAATGTAACATTTTAAAGGAAAAATATGTTGATTCAAAATTTCAGTGTCAACAAATCCCAAAAAAGTTGGGACAAGTAGCAATAAATGTTAAAAGGTAAATGGAGCTTACTTATATAACGCTTTCCAGCCCCCTGTGAGGAGCCCCAAAGCGCTTTACAGTGCCAGCCATCCACCCATTCATACACACATTCATACACCGGTAGAGGTAGACTACCATGCAAGGCGCCATCCAGTCCTACCAGGAGCAACTCGGGGTTAAGTGTCTTGCCCAGGGACACAACGACACATGGTGGGCGGAAGCGGGATTCGAACCTCAAACTTTCCTATCAGGGGTCGGCTGTCACGACCACTGTGCTATGAATGGAAGCATATATTTAATATAAAATTTGTTGAAAATGTCACAAGTAAAATGTACAAAGTTGAAACGCATGCTGTTTAATTAACAAGTTGATGATAAAGTAGTTATATATTTTCTGCAATATTCAAAGACAAGATAATATGAAATATGTACATTGTTTTGAGAAAACCATGTGTTGCCATTTAATAATAATAATAATAATAATTAATTCAATTTATAACGCACTTTTCATTACTGAAAATCTCAAAGTGCTACACATATATTGAATGCTACACACATTCATAAACCGGTGGCGGCAGACTACCATGCAAGGTGCTTTCCAGTCCTACCGGGAGCAACTCAGGGTTAAGTGTCTTGCCCAAGGACACAACGACACATGGTGCGGGTCCCGGGAGTCGAACCGCCAACTTTCCGATCGGGAGACGACTGCCATTACCACTACACC